>QLOI01001701.1:0-22799 GCA_003313605.1 Tuber umbilicatum | reverse complement strand
AAGAAAGCTTCGGTACGGCCGCATCCTTGGGATCCATCTTCCCATAGGGAGCCCCCGTTACACAGTCGTCGCAATATTGTACGTAGTAATGAGAACAGTGTTGTGTTAGTTGAAGAAGAAGGAAGTATTTTCTCACAAGAATTTATCTTGGAATGCTCTCCATATGGCCGGTGGTATCTTGTGGGAGTGGCTAACTTGATAAGCCATTAGGAGTCAATTGCTTCCAAGAAGTAGGCGGAAGTCCCTTGATAGCGATTGCGAAACTCATGTATTAGATTGGCATTTATTAACTCTTCCCCTTCATCTCTTATCTCCTCCGGTATCAGTTCCGCTCCTTTGACTATATCCTAACTGTTGTACAATTCGAGAATGTGTTGCAAGATTTCTCACCAGGATTGGTAGTTCTCAGGGCTGGCAAGCTCCGGGATAGAGCTTAATTTGTAACTGGGTGCCCAAGCATGTTTGAAATTGCTAATACGAGCTCGTGGAGCTGGTGGAAGATGAGGAAGATGAGGGTTTGTAGTACTGCCGGACATTTTGGTTTGAGGCGAAAATCTCTTGATAAACCAGAAGGATATATGCTCCAGACAGGCATCTTTGTTTTCAAGTAAATATTGCTACCAAACAAGTTCCTGTTTGCCTTAAAGGTGTACACCTAAGAGTTAAAGAGAACAATCACAAAAGGTTCGCAATGGAGCATGTTAACACATAAGCAAGCCTGCCAGAAAGAAGAGAAGACGGAGGAGAATGGCAGTCAAGACCCTTATTATAGGAGTTTTGCACCGACGATGTTTTTCACCAAGACTTGGTTTGCAGAGATTGTTTCAAAAAAGTTTTGTCTCAATGGAATATTTTGTTCTGTTTCAAGCAATGGTTTTGTTTCAATCATCAGGATGTTGCGATTAGTGGAACAATGTAAATTGTTGAACTTAGAATGTTTCTCGTAAAACCTGCGTCACAATTTAGGTAGGAACATGTAAGTGTATATCGTATAGCTATGAATGCACTGGGCTCATTACCTATTGAATTGTGTCAACAGTAAGATCTTAATAGACTATATAGAGTATACAGTCACGATTGTCACGATTCTAGACTGACTTAGTTATTTCATGCTATAACTCATGTACAAGTCATAAGGTCTCATTTGTATGGTTTTATGTTATTGATTTTGTGCGCATGAACTGTTTCGAGGTCATAAGATGTTTCACATGACTCACAGTTGTGAGTCATATGTTATTGTTACACGAATAATTTATTTTGAGTTATATGATATTATGTTTTAACATGAGTCACATTTGCGACTCATAGTTAGATTGTTATTGCGCAATGACTCGTTTGAGTCATAGGATGTTATGCAAAGTGTATGAGTCACAGTTGTGACTCCTAATAGTTATTTGATTCGTAAGGGTGTTGAGGGAAGATCTATATAAAGGCGGACTTGGGTCATGTAGATAGATCTTCACACAACCATATTTGTTATTTCCTAACTACAACATTCAATATACTTTGCTTTCCCCTGCGCACAAACTACGAAGTCTTAGGAAGTTCTTCTTAGTATTCAAACAGACATTTAGTCTGTAGACTTAAGTGGAGAGAAGATCTCTGTAGATCATTGGGAAGAATACATCATTCTCACGACTTAGGAATAGTCTTATAGTTTATTAAAGACTAATCCTTATCGTTACCTGTCACCGAAGAATACACTTAGATAGCTAGGTACCATAACAACGATACTATAAGTGTATTGTGGATACGTTTAAGCGAGGAGGTATTTTGGTATAAAGTAAGATTGGTAGAGGTTCTTGTCCTTAATTCACCTAAGTAAGGTGGGCAGTAGCTCCTCTATATACAGGTTTGCATTCTCCGCATACACTCCATGTAACTTAAGAAATAATAGGAAAAACATAGGAAGAAACATAAGTGCGACTGTGTTTGACGCTGGGAATCTGCCAAGGAAATCCCAAATAATGTGCTTTACTCTAAAGGGGTATGAGGAATATAACCATAAGTCTAAATAAATAATTATTGGTTAAAAAAACCAGAAAGTATGCATAAAGACAGAGAAATATCCCGAAGAAACTGTAAAGGAAACACCTGTGATTATTCTGATCACTATCAAGAAATATTCAATAAAGTATCCGGCATATATGTCCTAACTGTAGTAATATTCTCAGGGTATAGGTAATGCCGTAACACTAACCAAGTATATAAATATGTGTTATTATCAAAGTAAAATAAACATATGAAATGAATCAAAAATTTCAACACAGTAAGGGTATCTTTTGCAACCTGTATTTTTGCATTATCCTGCTAAAACACTTGAAGTAGGATCCCCAATTGTGTCTTTATCTTCTTGTAAAGTATCCAACAAACTATCTTTCAAAATCTGAATATAGCCTCAGCTATTGACAATCCTTTCTAATATAGGAATCAAACCACTCTTCTATTATCTCCAAATACAAGCCCATACTATCAGCTTAATACCAGGCCCCTTTGTCACCCCTTGAATACTCTCTTTTTCCAACTATTCATCTGGTCTTCTGAAGACTCAAATACTTTTCAGATTCTTAAACTTTTCTACCATGCACTTATCACTAAAATAACTCTCTCCCATTGCTTCTTAGTCTATTTCCTGTGCTTCCCTGCCCAGACAAGCCTCTGGGAGGCATGACTTTCTTTCAAAAGTGTTAACTTTTCGTCTTCGACTTCCTAATATTTACTAGGACAAGACTGCACTTCACTGTCCTCATAGAGGCTTAAGGCACAATTTTATTGTGCAATTCTGCCAATGGCTGGTGCCTATTATGCCTTAATACCCTATCTAGGCAGTGTTGGGTTCATTTATCGATTATTCTATGTCTGCTAGTGGAGGAACAGTTTCTGGTAGTACCCTACATTTCATACCTCTTGTAAAAGTTTTTAACAGTAGATGGAGGACAGTGAAGCTGCTTGGAAATGAAGGAAAAAGAGTCTACTTTTTTGATCTTAGGGCAATTATTTGTTCCTTCTCAATCTCTGATGGGAAACCAGGCTTCTGAGGAGGCATGGTTGTTGGGTGATGGGTTGGGGAAGCTGTGGGGTTGATGGTGCTATTGCTACAAAAGCGCTGATCGGCCCGAGTTTTTTGTCACCGGACTTTAGTATGTCCAGTGACTATACGGCCCTTATGACATGGCCATGACATTCACCCTGATACCCTCACGATTAAAGCTTTTTTCATTAATACTACAGTAATATGAGCAAAAGTTCCCTCCGTCACCTTAAATGTATTTATTTCCCTATTCATGACTTTCAGAGCCTAGTATCAACCCTATTCACGAGCGGTCACTCGCCCCCGTTTCCAATGTCCTTTTTGCAACAAGAGCCCTCCCCCAATTCTCCCTTCAATAGAGAAGCCAAGATATCTAGTCCGAGGTAATGTGTTGAAACGCACTTCCGGAAGCAACAAAACCACTATTTCAGCCCTCTCGGCCGGCGACTTGGGCATCGGAGGCCCTGAACAAAACCCGGGATTGACCAAATTCCAATTCTTACCGGGTGAATCACCCAGAAACAACTCTAACAACCGCTCGCGAAAAATGCGGGAGAACCCCCCCAAACGGCTGCCAAAAGCCAGGGAATTGCGGTAGCAAAACCCCCGCTCTGAGGGATGATACCCACGACGGAAACCATTCCGAGAGGCCCCCTCCTCAGATATCTCTCTCCCGTACACTCAATCCATGCCGGCAAATAAAGAGAACATGCCTCAAGAATCAAAGCCCCTTGTCGTGCCCCCGTCTTCACCTGCTTGGTCCCCTGGTTTTCCCCTTCTGATACGGAACTTTTCATCATTAACCCCCGCAATTCACGACGAACAGTGCTATTTCCTCGAAATGCTCAGCATTGGAGAAGGTGATGCCACCCCCTCTGGTACTGTGTAGGATGATTCATAACCAGCGCCGGTTTGTGGCTTCTGAAATAATGTGCTTTCTTACTAGTAGGATATAGGAGGATGAGAGAATTATGGGAGCTGCTCGGTCACCAAAAGAGTTTGCCGAGAAGGTGCAAATAACTAGAGAGAAGCGTCATCGAATGTTTGTTTTACTCGCAGGATTGGTTTCTCTGCCAACTTCCGTTACCTGTGGGAGGGCTGAGGTAAGGAACGGACATTTTGCTGTTTTCCTCCCCACAGTTATTTGGCCTTGAAGAGTATTTTTTTTTTCTTCCTCATTGAGGTTTTACTTGCTGTTCGTTGTGCATCTCCCAAGCTGAAGGCACCGCTTTCAGGAGTATCCGTGTTTAGTCCGTAAGGGAGAATTGAGATTTTTTTCTACCCTGTGAATTTCTCTAGTGTCCGGAATGATGGACCAGAACATTTGAGTCCGAGGCCAGTGGGGTGTCAGATAAGGACAGACAATTTAGCATGCCAGTACTGCCCAAATCCCTGCTCCCTGTGGTCAGGCTTATTACACCGGGTAGGTGTACCTGACCAAGCTTCTGAGCAGACTGAGGTGGACTGCTTTATGTTAGAGCAACCCTTGGTTGTGTGGGATTGGTCTTGGCATCTCGAGCTCCTTCTTATGGCCCTGCCGGATTCCCTGTACTTCCAGACAATAACGAATACTCTCGATACACCACACACAACACTGATTATTGTGTATCAGTGTTCTTTCCACAAACACTGTATAACCCATAGCACCAAGAGGGATGTCCGCAAGATCCTAAACCCGAATCAGGGTAGCAAGCTTTCCCTTTTGGGAATTCGCACCCTCGATACCAAAGTGACTCGAAGTCGAGTGAGGGTGTATGACTTTATGTGAGTAACAAGATGCATAACGGCAGAGAGTAATATGCAGAAAGGGCAGATGCTCCACAAGAAAGCTGGGGAAATCCCCAGGAGAAAAAATGGTATACAGTTGCACCTCGTTGTCCCGGATGGCCAAAATCCAAAGAATCCGTCCGGGACAGCAGGTTATTCGGGACAACAGATCAGGTTTTGGTGCAAGAAAATTTTGGAATTCAGAGAATTTCATCCGGGACAGCGGGGGATCCGGGAGAGTGAGGTCCGGGACAACGGGGTGTGGCTGTAGTCTCGTCTCCCCACCATCCCCTCCCGCCCCTCACGTAACCAAGCGGTCAGCGGCTTTGTATTATTCCGGCTTTTCCATCCCATATCCCAAAGCAGTCAACCACCCCCCTTAAGCTCTCCAATAGCTCGGAGCTCAAACCCCATGTACTCCCAATGGCACAGAAGACCACTCAGATTGCGGCCTCCCACCCTGCAACCTCAGGGATTCAGAGCCATAAACCATGCAATCCTTCCTCCCCCCTAACACAAACCGGGACTCTGCGCCCAGCCCACTACAGCCCCTTCAGAACTCCCCCCGGGCAGAGGGCCCCCACGCAGTCCGAAAGACTAACAACTCTGATCCTCGTGACTGTGCTTGCCAAGATCTGCCACTACCTTCTCAGTATCTCGCTGGGACACGTATCGTGGGGCCCTTCATCCGAACTTCACTAAGGGCTCGAGAACCCGGAACGACCTCGCCCCATTCCTGATGTCAGCTAATAATGATACCAATAATAACCACCAGGTTCTGCAAGATAACGCACCTCGGGGTGTTTTGATACCCATCTAGTAGAGCAGAAACACCGTGGTATACTGTAAGTCACTGGATTAGTCCCAGTACAGAGAGGAAAGCTCAATGACGCAGAAGACCAAACCACCTACTAAAGATCAGATATCCGGGCCCTCCCGGCGATCGCGAAGCGCGGTTCAGCCTCTCACGATGGGACCTCCTTCGAGATCCGAGCATAAGGCACCTACCTAGCTCTCGCTGGAGACCAGTACAAGGAGACTGCAGGGCAATTCAATGCAGCCTAAGTTACCCCAGGCACTTCCATGTTTCCGTTCACGTGGTCTCACGCCTCTTAGCCACAAAAGCTAGACCCCAGAGAGAAGCACCATGGCTGCGGCAGTTCCTCCCTTCGCCCCTCGCGCCCACCTCCTCCCAGATTTCGTGTCGGACGGCCTACACGGGTTGGTGGGAAGAACACCGGATCACCATGATAACGCGTTCGGGCTTACGTAACCACTACCTACCATACAAGGTAGAAAACGAGGCTAGCGTACAAGTCAGCTACAAGTACCACGGAATTTCACAAGCCAAAGTGTGAGTTGGGCTGGAGAATACCTATCCTGTACGACAGCATGGGTCCCCAACTTATCCCCCCGTAAGTACGATAGCATCAACCTTCCGAAATACCGTTACGGCAGTCCAACCCTGCGCATCCATGCTCCCAAGCACAAACACACCCATGATTCGTGATGCACAAACCCAGAAGGCACTGTACAACCGGAAACCCGGGACCTCCTCCCTCACCCATCCACCCATCACAACCCCCGCTCCCCTTCCCGCTCCTTTTTAATTAAATTCTCGATCCTTATTCCCAAGCAACCCTCCCCCAGTTCCGTCCCCTCATCAACCCTAACCGAAGTATCATGCTCTCGCTCCCCCCACCACACAACTCCACCCCCGACATCCGCCCAAAAACCACAAAGGCATATATCCTCCCACTTGTACTGTGCCAGAGAGAAGGCGATGAAATGAAAAAATAGAATAAAAAAAAATAAAACTCTGAAAGCACACATGTGACAGCCTCCCGCACTCAAAGGGGAAGAAGAAAAAACAGCGCGCATACCGGCCTCAACTCCGAGACACGCCCGTTCAACCAATCGCGTGACCCAGAAACCGGGTAACGGGTCTTCGTGCAAGACGTAGGGCGAAAGATGCTCAGCTGAGGGGCTGGTGCGGTCAGTTGGGCCCTTTGAGGATATGTTGACGGTGCCAGACATGGGAGCGAGATGTGGGGAGGTAAAGTGGATGTTTCGAGTGATAGTCTGTGAAGAAACCCTCACCTAATCCACATTTCTTGGCCTATTTTTTCACTTTGCTGGAGAGTTCAGCGACACTCTATCGTGTTTATCCCCTCCCCGAAAAAATGGCAAACATGCTTCGTAAAGAGGGGATTGTTCGTTTGAGGGTTGAACGCTACGATAAGCAAAGCTTCCTTCAGAGAGCTGTATCCATGTCGGCTACCCAGATGAGATAAAACACAACAAACCAATATAAACCGAAGAGTTATCATTTCCTTCACTGCGCTACACCCAGGAGTAATTGATCCTTGTGCCTTGTGAGCCCCAGCCAGTCACCACCGCATCCTACAGTACAAGAACCCAGCTGTTCGGGGCAAAGTGATTGAGGTGATGTAATGTCATATGACACTAGGCCAAGGCTCACAAAAGTACAGTATGATATAACACCTCCCTCGATCTCATGCTCAATCCGGAGAGTGGGGGCTACCTATCGGCTATGCCAGCAACCACTGATACGACACTTGCCAACTTGAGCGAATACACTTTCACAACTCCTGCTGAACTGTTAATGCGAGAAAACAAGGATCTGCCCCAAGACTCACTTTATTCCGGCCAATCTCGTACTCGGAATACAACAATTTCCTAATCCAACCCATACTCCAAAAACAGCAATATGAAAGCACGCATCCCAATATTCAAGATATCATAGCCCGGAGGATAAAGCATTTTAATAGGCCCGAGTCCTTTCGAGGAAGCCCATCATACTTATATACAAGTGAAATGAGGCCAAGGTCAACCAAAGTGGCCAATAGATAGGAAGAAAACAAGAAACGAAACAACGACGACTAAGTGTTTAAAAGTTTCCCACGTCCGCCCTCCCCAAATATACAATATACAGAGAAAAGGGATAGAGGACCCCTGAAGCAAAACGCGCTACATGAGATAGCTAAATAAAACAAAATAAAGGAACGGAAGAAAACCGCCTCGCCCAAAAAGTGAAAAGGGAATGAAAAAACGCCCTAGAGATGGAATGACTCGTAAAAATGAAAAGCTGGGTTTTGTCTCGTACAAAACCCTTCGAATAACAGCCCAACTTCCGTTTTTTGTAACCCCCATACCACTTGCACACCATGTCCAAGAAAGAAAAATTAAACATTCCGCCAGATTTCCCTATACTTGCCCCATTGCGAAAACCCTATTACAGCGGTCAGCCAGCTCCACCCTCATATGCATCCTGCAATGACATACCAAGCTCTTTATAAGTCCCTTCAAAATCGGCCCAGTCTACGAAACAACCTCGAAGTCCACGCTGCTTCAACTCCATGATAGAAGCACATATTAACCCAAGACCAACACCTTGGCCCCTGCATTCAGCTAGAGGACGGATCAACATCAGCCAAGTACAAAGCCATCAGCAACATAAAATAGCCTACCTTTGACACCCATGCAAGCTATGCCACCGACCCGCTCCCCTATCATCTTCGGCCATGGTATATCTTTCGATATCTGATTATTCCCAACCGGACTGAAAATCAGAGCTGCTCCGACGATCCCTTGACTTGTGTACGCAATCATAGCATCTGCTATATCATCCGTAGCCTTCAATGCCTGGTATTTGTCCACCCAGCCGAGATACGTTCCGAAATTCTTTTCTTCAAACTCAATCAAAGCATCGAATTGATCGGCATTGCAACAACTGAAAGACACACCCTTTTCATAAAACTGGGGCATGCCCCCTTCTGGAACAGACCATGTGTCGATCTGCATGTACAGGTCGTACAGAAATTTGTCTTCAAGTTTCCAACCCCGATGCGCAAACCAAGAGAGATCCTCACTAGGTAAATCGACGGGCAAGCCAGGAAACAGGCGGGGGAATATACTTCCAAGCTGCAATGATGATATCCCTTGTTGTTTAGACAAATGCCGGACCGCCACCTCGTGCAAAGACAGCCCAATCCCCAAATTCCTGCAACACGACCAGACCAGAAATTTTTTAGCAAATCACAAGGGAAAGAGTCGAAGATATACATATACTAAATATCACACTCACCGGTGGGAAGGTCGAACAATTAATAAAGCCAGGCTTCCGACAAGTTGGGAGGGACCGGCCATAACGGTGTAGGTTGCAACAAGTCCTAAGAGCTCGTTGGTCATGGCGCGGCGGACTACGAAGTGTTTCGAATAACCGGGGCGATCTAGCAAAGCACTGAGCGTGCTTGCGTCCAGTGGCCATTTCCGCCCTAAGCAATCTCGCCATAAGTCTGCTGAGGCAAAAAGGTCTCGTCTCTTTTCCCATACCTCAACAAACCACAAACGCTGTTGGCGAAGGGCCGGCGTGCCAGGTATACTGATAGGGAGTGACCCCGAAGCATGGCGCTCGCCAAATATCACAGCAGCCGCTGTTTCCAGGGCCATCGGAGAATATTCATAGGTACACATATATGTCCCAACTACACAACATCAGTCATAGAAAAATAATAATAGAGATTAAGATCCTTCTCACATGTCCTATCAGCCAAAAGTTCATAGGGATCACAAGCAGCTAATGTTACTAGAGGTTTATTCAGACAGAGACGGTGAACCGCTCCGGCAGTTTCGAGCTGTGAATTGGTATTCGGGCGGTTCGCATTAGCTGCTACGAAAATAACAGCTGCTGCCCGTTTTATGAGAGCAACATGCGTCGAGGTAATACCCCGCACCGTATAAGGCGCATGCCTAACTTTTGGATGATGTCGAGCGAGGGCACGGCCCAAAGATTCAAATGGGTCTATTGGAAGCTCATCTGGCGCTCGATGATAGAGTGGTCTTACAACCGGGGTCAGAAGGAGGATGTTATCAGTGCTCCTGATCCGTGAAGACAATGGGAGTAATGACTTTTCGTCTCGAACCACTGTTATTGAATTTTCGTATACCGTTCGCGCCAAAGCCTGATGTTCCTGCATTAGAGAAGATAAACGCTGGGGGTCTGGGGCTGCGAGAGCAGTCCTCCAACTCAAATAATGCTCTTTCAATTGCAGCGCCCTTCCAGAAGAACGATAAATATCGCTCCTGGCTATCTTCTCAGTCCCAATAGCCTCGTACACGGCTTCAATTGCTTTTCTTTGAGCTTCAGGTTTGTCATATATTTGGAGCATGTCACAACCAGCCTTAACCGCTAGAACTGCTGCCTCCCTAACATCAAGCCCCCGCCCATAGCCAGGCATGTCTGTCACATCGCACACCGTGAGTCCGTCGTACCCCAACTGCCTCCGAAGTACCTCATGTATGATATGCTTTGCATCGGCTGGAACCGCAATTCCTCCATCACCTTGCAGGCTTTCCCCCCAGATTGAGGAGGTCAACATGACACTATCCAGTCCAGCAGATACCGCCCTCCGAAATGGAATCAACTCATTTGCGCCTAGCTCATCCCGAGTTTTGAAGTTGAAAGTAGAGCTCCTACTTCCGTCCTTATTTGTTATCTGCCCAGTGCCAGGGAAGTGCTTTGCACAATGGCCGATGCCCCCAGCCCTCAATCCCTCAGCGAAAGCAACACCATAGCGCCCCACTACCTGCGGATCATCCCCGAAAGCCCTGACACCGATCACAGATGAGTTGGATTCACTGATCACATCCAGTAGAGGAGCAAAGTTCCAGTTGATCCCCACAGCCACCAACTCTTTTGCCGTAGCTTTGGCAATATCGAACGCTTGACTTGGCGATCTAGTTGCTCCTAAAGCCATCGACCCAGGAAAGTGAGTACCTCGTATTCCGTCGCCCAACCGGCTTATCTGTACCACGTCAGCCGAGCTGTAACAGAGACACAGGCGGAACCACAACAATGCATGGCAATCAAGGCAGCGTATTGTAACGTACCATTCCATTTTCCTGATCTATTCCAATAATGAGGGGCCTCTGAAATCCTGCTGATTGTGCAATATTCTGTAGTTCTTGCGTCAGACGTGCCAATTGAACACCATCTGTACAGTTGTCAGAACCAGGCCCTATCCAAAACTCTCGGAAACCCCCGCAGCTCCAGGGCTGGGATTCACTGACCTCGAATGTTCCGCCGTGTCAACAGTATGTTTCCAACATAATATTTCTCAATCATCATCCGGATTTCGGGGGTTACTGTAAGCCCTTCGAATCCTACCATGACCATCTGCCCCACAAGCCTAGATAATCTGTCAGGGTCTTCCAAAGTAACGTGTGGAGAGGTAGTTGGTAGATACCGTAGAGTTTCATCGTCAAGCTGTAGTGACTCGGGAGGGCTCTTGTGAGGTTGGGCATATTCAGGATTGGCCTGCAAAGGATCGATCAGTTCAATCAGCAGCAAAACAAAAAGATAAAAAAAGTACGGGATCACAAACCGTCGTCATTCTATCTAGAGAGCTTCCAACTCCCCTAAATGTGTGGTGAAGAGGTGGAGATAATTTCTGAGTTACGAGCTTTCCAGGACACAGGTTTTGTAACAACGTTGTATCCGAAACTCATCTGCTACCCAACCAAGCACTGTGTAACCAAAAAAATCTCGGAAGCTGTGCCGGGATATCAAAAGGAGGATATTTAACCCAATGCTGTAGGAGTGGCCGTAATAGTATACCAGTGCGAGGCGCCTACCCCGACCGTAAGGATAATAGATAGCGATCAGGTTAAGTATTCGGAGCAAGAAGATAAAATAATAAATAATTTAATGAGACAGAGCTTGTTGACAGACACGCTCTCGGGGATAAACAGCCAAAGAGTAGAAAAAAAAAAAAAACGCCGAGAAATGCGGCTTCCTACACGGAGCAACGCGGTGGGCTCCCGGTTGTTACCCCAGAACGGCGACAAGGTCAAGCCTCACGGTAAAGCAAGGAGGCCAAAATATAACAACGAGGGGCAACACAACCACGACGTTAAGAGTAACAATGACCTGTCCGAACAGCGGGGGAGGAGAGTTGGAGGGGGAGAGAGGGGTGAAGGAGGGGACGAGGAAATAGTGAAAGGAAAGAAGGAAAAAAAGAAACCAGGAAAGAGAATCACCGAGACAACACCAAAGAAAACGGAGGAAATGGCCAAAAGGAAGGAAGGGAAGAGAGAGGAGAGGAAGGGGAAGAAAGGAAGGGAAGAAAAAGGGAGGAAGGGAAGGTGGATTCGCAGGCTGCGAGAAACCAAAAAAGCGAAAGGGAAATGAGTGAAAGGAACGATCAATCGAGTGAAGTGAGCCAGCCTACAGTACCGGTACCGTGCGCATCAAAGTGTAACATACGGTACTGAGGGTCGCACGAAGGTGTGCGAGACGCGTGTGCCTGCTGTAGGGTTCTCGGGGAGAAAAGCATCCGCAGAGATATACCCACGGGGTATCATACAACTAGCAACTCCCAAAGTAGTACCTTCGCTTCGTCTTGAGTTGAGTGCTAGTAGTATTGGCGGTGACACCCACCCCCCCTCTCTCTCTCTCTCTCTCTCTCTCTCTCCCCTCATCCCCTCCCGTAAGACATTCGACATACCGTATGGTATCACATCTGCTTCGAAAAGTTACCGTCAAGCACTTGCTAGCATAGCCACTCACCTCCCGGCTTTCCAATTACCTCTAAAGTACCCTCTCCTCCCATCATTTACGAGCAGTACACCCACAGACAGGGCTTCAGGCTCTGCACTCGGAAGGCCGCGCAACGTTGTACCGCAGATTGAGTCGGCAGGGAATATATTGTCACACAAGGCACTGAAGGGAGAGAGAGCACGGAAGTGTGACACAAAATGAGGAAGGGACTACCCACTCAAAAATTTCCTGGGCCACCCCCAACCATCGCGGAACGCGGGGGCCGAGTAGGATAAGGTATGATTGCCTACCGTCCAAGTGAAAAGGCTCAGCATTCCAACCATGTGGCCTGATACATACTCTACCATATGAAACTATTCAAGCATCCTCCATACCGTTATATTGTACTGTATATGTCCATCTTTGTAACGTCCCACATTTGGCCAGCGTCTCGGGCAACCACCGGAGACCGGGCTCCCCCATTAGGTTCGCGTCATTTTTTTTTTTTTTTTTTACAGTGACGATCACCGTTGGGTGCCCGGGAGCTTGGACGACAGAAGCACAACGCCGCCACGCTAAGCCAGTATGGTCCTCTTCACAGGCTTACCTCATTCTTAAAAAGCAACTTTTAAGAAACTTCCCTTGTTTGTACAACTCTTCCTCCTCCAAGTACTAGAGTACGAGTACCGTAGCACAAGTACCAGTACTGTAGCTCAGAACTCCCCCCGGTTGAACAGAGATAGGTACCCTGGTGCGACACGTTGTGGTTCACCAAGCCTAATTTGACGGGAACCTCCATGCGAACCTGCGAAGCTCTGAAGAACCAAGATTCGCCGAACAAAAGTGTCTCCAAGCCACAAGCCCCGTTGGGCTAGTCGAATGCCTCCAACATGAAATTTAAGGAGACTGTCATGCCAAGTCTGTGGTTAATGAGGAAAGGAGGAAGAACCTTTGTTGCTGCCACGCCTTGAAGATCAGGACAAAACACGTTCAATGGGGATGAGCCCCAGGCTCAAGCCTTCAAGGGAATCCCCTTGTCATACCCCCCTCCTCCTCGCACCTGATAGTCCCGGTATCTACCCTGCGTGCACACCTGTGAACCGCGGTGGTTAACTAGTGGCCTAGCATTGTTAGGGGGCCATCATATCATTCCCGTGCTTGCACTCATACAGTACCCTACAAGCAGGGTGGGCAGGTATATACTGTACCCACAGAGATTTTTCCACTTAGGGCGACTTTCCATTGCCTAGCTTTTTACCCATCACTCAGCGGCACCCCTTCTCAGCGGTTCAAGAGCCAACCCTCAAATTAATTGAGATACTTCCGAATAATGAATGATTCGTGGAAAACTTGGGAAAATTTAACGAACAGTCAAGACATATTGCGTTCTGGACCGGGTTCAGCTTTGCAGCCTTTGCCAAGCGCTTTTGGTCTCCTGGGGGGAGTGAAGTTTGTTGTAAGGGGGTATCGGTATTTTCTTTTTTGTATCATCGTTAAATTATGACGCAGGAGCTGATGAGGGAATGGTGGTGGGATGGGGCTGAAATGCTCGCTAATATTTCTTCACTCAGCTTGTTAAGCATCCTCCGTGCAACGTCGCGACTGTCGCTCCTGCTCGAGTACCGTACTGTACTAGTACTAGTACTGTACCGGTACTCGTGCAGTCAACCGTCCGCCTCATGCCCTCTCGCAGCTACTCGAGTGACCATCAAGCGCTGAGCGAGTGTTTGCCATCCAACCGCTCACGGGCGCCACCGGCGGGCTCGGTATCCTTCGGCAGTTCGTAATCAAGATGAAGCATAATTTACTCGCACGCATGATAACCTATATCCTAGAGATACCATGCTACGGGTGCCTAAGTAAGGCAGATATTTCCACAACTTCTTGAGCACCCGGTCATATCCGCAATTGAGCAGAATCAAGGCCAGCAACAAGCACCCCGATAGCACCACGGCGGCCTTTCCGATATCGTACCCGTGCCGTAGGGGGGGTGCTCAGAGTGGGAGGGAGAAAAAACACGTGATTCAATCAATCGCTCACCGGTACAAGTATTACAGGATACAAGCGACATCGCCCGTAACCTCCCACCTGTGTGCTATGTAACCTGAGTACCGTATGGATGTACAGTACGAGTATCACATCGACGCTGCTGCTTGCCCAGCATCGCACAGGAGTTCGACGCACCGCATTGGCACCCAAGGATATCGATGCACAGTACCCTGCTCTCAAGTACCGGTATTTGGAGTTCCGAAAGTCCACCTTCGGTATCACTATCACACAACTGGCTCAGGGCACCCACAATACATAATCTAGGGTGTCGGTGGTGTAATCTACTCGCGATTGAACAGCGCTTATAAACAAGACCATTATTGCATCACACCAAGATCCAAGCAATTTTCTGATATGCAATGGCAGTTGTCCTCACGAACGTCATTCGATTACGAGTACGGGTGTGATTCGGGATCGCGTGGAAAAAGTATGGTAGCAAATTGTCTTTGTGTTTCGGATGACGCTTTCGACCGAGGTGGTAGTGTGAGACATGAGGGACGTCGATCCGACAGACGATTGACAAGCGCGGAATAGACGCGTCTCCTGGCCATCCAGCCACTTCAGCAAGCCCTTCTTTCTTCATTCAGTGAGACCGAGAACCTGTAGTTTTTTTTCCCGCTTTTCCCCTGATTGCTTTAGCACCTGCTACCGACATTTCCATCTCGGCTCCCTTCTCCCCCCTCTCCCCCCGCCCGCTACCACTCCGACACCAATACCACCATCAGTGCAAAGTTTCTCCTGATCAGTCAGCATTGGTGGTGTCTCACAAACCCTAACGGACAATGCCTTCAGAACCCGGGAGCCAAGGTACCCTCATCTTTCTGTGTTCTTGATTGTTTGCTTGATGATTACAATTATCCACGCCAATCACTCCGCAAATTGTTTTATATTTTATTTTTCTTCCTTTATCCTTTAGGGAAAGGAAACGCTAACCTGTAAAATCAGAGCATGACCCCCCCCTCGAGGGTGTGAAGAGCCTGATTGACCAGCTTCATGGAGGTATGTTGCTTAATCAGATCGCATAATGCAGCCTGCTTACTTCGCCCAGCTGCTTCGATTCGAAACCCTCTCTCGAAAAACCGGATTGCGGGTGTGATAGACTCAATATCCCAGCACGCGACGGTTTGCGGCTTGACCAATGATAGCCTGGAAGCTCTCATTGATGTCTTGGCTACCTCACCATGCTACCTCGACCAGCCCTCAGTGGGAAGTATCGTCAAGATATTGTTCCCGAGGGGAAGAGTATGTGAAAATGTTGTGGTTAAGGTGGTTGGAAGCCTCGGCCAAGGGCAAAGCAAGCCTTCCCTTGCAACGCAGGTACTGCCTGTCGATACACCCATTTTCCTCTTATACAAACTAACCTCTAAAGGCTCTCTTGTTACGTTGGTTGGTAATGGTATACGATGTTCTAGAGTCCTATGATGTCCTCTCACAGCTCTATGGCGTTCTGTTCAATCTTCTGGATATGATCACGTTGAGGTACGTCCCTTTCCAAAAGAGAAGAAACAATACAAACCATCTGTAAAGGGAGTCCTCATCTAACAATCCTTAGAGGTCATTTGTGCCATATTTTGTCCTCCCTTACACGAAGAAAACACGTCAAGCCTTTCCGTATTCAGGCTTTGTATGTCTTACTGTTCAAATTTTCGGCGATCTCGTTGCGCTCTATCGGCGTCCAGGGTTCATAGCTGACACCACTAGACTTGTACTCAAACAGAGCTTAGGAAATGAACAGCCTTTGCTTGGTCTACTCCAAGTTTACAAGGACTATTACCCCGATGTGATTGTAGGAGAAATCACTACTGCTAGAGCTGGAGTTTTTTCTGTAACACCTTCCTTGAGCTGGGGTGCTGGGCACTCTTCTTTGCTCCTGTCCAACTGACTGAAATTTCATGAATAATCAGCACCCAAACATAGAATGGATGCAAAAGCTTCTTCTAATTCAAGAATCGAATGGCGACGATTATTCTGGCCCATCCGATTCTCGGTCTTCATTTAGGATTGTGAGAAAGATTGGTGGCCAAGCCATGAAAAGGCAAAAAACAAACCATATCGTGATACCTAAAGTTCACACATTCCGCTCAACCGAGGTAAGGTTATCGTCACTCGAGCAATTATGTCGGGGTATACTCACTTAGCGAATAGGCCTCGGTTACCTTGGAAGAAGTTGAGGACGTTCGCGACTTTGTTAAAAAGCTGGATAAACTCGAGCTGCCGAATCAGCTTGTGGCAGTGCTGGAGGATCCGTTGCTTCGGAAATTAATCACTTTGAAACCGTCAGGTGCCAATTACTATTACCCATCGACTAGCAATTTGACTAATCGATCTAATAGATGTGGCAAACGTGAGGATCAACAATTGGTTAGCAGCATGTTTATCTGGCGAGCTTCATTCGCCCTCGGCGTCGGATCTAAGGAGCGTGGATAGACGGGATAAGTTCCTTTCTCGAGTTTTGGAATACACGCGTTCCGCAAGGGTTCGATAAGATTACAACCAATGGATTAGATTTGTATTGAAAGCTGACAGTCAAATCATTGTGTAGCGTTTGCTACCTGCTGTTGAGGATTTCCTGAAAGACTACTTGCGAACTTGGGACGGCAATTCCCACGCTACGACCCTACTGGGCCTCCTGTGCTTCCTTCCTATTCGGGGGTTCGAAGGTGGGTTTTAAAAAGATCCCTCTTGATCATTGTCTGACTGGATTGTGCAGAACTGCACGACAATTTTTTTGCTCTTGTAGATCGTCAGCTCGGCAACCGCGATGAGACCTCAATAACGAAGCTGGTCGCCTTCTACACTGAGCTCACCCGTCAGTGGGCTATCACGTACCGAAATCAAGCACAAGAAAATTTGTTTTCTGAGAAGGAGTCTCTAGCCTTGTGCAAAGCTGTGGGCCATGTGGGCCAAATATGTTTGGCCGGCCTTGCGGTATTTTTCGCTCCAGCTCAAAACACACTTAGCATAAGGTACGCTAACCCGTATTTTAGAACTTTCCGAGATCAAATTTAATAGCGGATGCGATATTATGTTTTTATGAAGGCACTTGTGCACCTCCATGGGAAACCGGGCTTTTCCGCATTGTTCTGCCCCCCGATCAAGTGGTGTACTACTTCGTGTTCTCCGGTGATGTTATGACACTATCGAGGATTTGCGGCATACTATCCAGGTTTGAATGTTGTCTCGCTTCAAAGTGTAGCCTCACTAACTCATCACTATCTATCTAGGTATAAGCGCGGGTTCGAGCTTTCACTCCGACAAGCTCAATCTGGTCATTCAAACGGTGGAGGGGAATACCCCCGAGATTATGTAAATCATTTCAATGGATTTTTGATGGACATATGCAACCTGGTCTGGAGAAATCGTGCCTTCAAATGGGGCGGATCAGACTCAAAGCAAGACCAAAACGCCCTAGGTTGTACACTCGCAACGTAAGTGCACCTCCCTCTTATACCCAACCCGTCATTGTTCCCCTCTAGCGGGAAGTGCTTGGGTGGTGTTGGCGTGTTCCAAGGCTAGAACAAAGTTGAAATACTAACCATCAGTAGTAATGTCGTACATTCCCTCCAGAGAGCAGTAGACGAGCGCGAGGAGTCCCTCCTTACCTTGTTCTCGCTCTCACATTCTGCAGTTCTTGCGCAGTTCTCTGCGGAATGTTTCCGGATGTTAGAGAACGCCAACGATTCAGAAATGAGTAGGACTCGACACGCTGGGCCGGTGACACAGAAGTCATTGCAATTACTTGCGACGGTACGTACTGCGCTCAAATCCTCCAAGAAACCGAGCCTTCAATCAATATACTGACTGCTGGATGCACTTGGTTTCTCCTTCGTATAACCGCAGAATGGAGGACTAAAGATAACTTATTCGGACTTCCGGGTGGCAGTGCTGAGAGCTCTTGGCAAAAAAGGGTTGGGTGGGATTTGGGACTTTATGCACAGTACGATGATATCTCTGATACAGTTGACATCGGGAGCAGATTCGTCTCGCGCTGCTTCATTGGGTTAGTTCATTTGGGGATATAATTCCTGTATCACGGGGATACATAGCTACAAAGTTGAAATGGACCATGAATTTTTTGTGTGATGGTGAGAGGGGGGAGCCGAGGTTTTTCTTCCGGTATATGATATTACAATGTGATTGACACAGATTTGGAGGACCGCTGCGCTCACCCGGCAAACCCGATATCGACCTCTCAAAGCTCAGTGACACTGGCCTCTGACCCTGCACGGAGCCTCTCTCGGCTCTCGCCTTGGGCAAATTCTGATTCGTGTCGGTCTCACCGAACCGTCACCAAGGTGTCACAAAGAAGCTACAGGAACGCCATGGGGTGAGAAGTTGGTCTCCCATACCCAAGGAACTGGATACACGTGCCGTACAGTACCCGAGTTCAATTACTCGTACATGTACTGTACGAGTACAGTACGGTACTCTACCAGGTGCGGTACTGGTATATACCTTCTCTCGGGAGAGACCCTAGCAATTTTCCTTGGACTTCTTATCCCTCGCTTGCATCCAAAAAACAACCTGTTTGTATTTTCGTCTTGGAGTGGTTTCACCCACCATGCATTAGTACCGGTAGTTGCTCGAGTACTTGCACAGGTATGGTGCTCGTGTAAGCATAACCACGAGCCCGCATGCTGGTCTGATGTGTACGCAGGAGCCAAATACCGGTGGACGAACAGAAGCTGCTCAGTGCCGCCGGTCGTATTGAAAGAGGATGAGATACTCAAAATTTGCCGCACATATTCAGCAAGGTACGAGTAAATACCGTATATCATACATTAGAGATCTGGTATCTATAGTTATGCATTGCAGAAAAAACAAAAGCGACCAGTGAGCGACCAGAACATTACTCCCACCAAGAAAAAATGGACAGGAATTGAAAAACATTAATTATGAGGCAGCTTATTAGCCTCCCTCCTTCTATGATCATCCCATTCCTCGTATTCAAGCATGTATTAAACTTTTTTTCTAAACCTCAAAGGAGAACACTTCATACTCTTCCCGCCAGCCTTATACATTTCAACCTCTTCTCTCCCTAATTGGTGCTATTACCGATGCATTTGCCCCTCCTCTACCCTTTAGTCTGACCAAGGAGGGCAAGGTTTTCCCAAGCTTCCTATCTTCCTCTTTCTCTTTACCGGTGTAACAGTAGCAATGTCAATTCGTCACCGAAGCGGGTACCGGGGCATGAATCAGCTCCTCATCCCCCGCGTAGTAGAACCAAGCTCTCGAGGCGATCGTATGGATATGATGAGGGAGATACAAGGAGGCGGCGAGGATCAGCATGGAGAGGAATACGAATAGGAAAGAGTCTGTCACATCGGTCAACCAATCCGTTGCTAGAGCCAGGGAGGAATCTGCGATGTGAGATTGGGGGGAGGAGGGAGAGGAAAAAAAAGGAAATAAACATACTGAAAATGATCTTCTCGGTTGGGGTCAGCATGTACAGTGAGAAGGTAACCTCATACTGGTACCGCTTCCGCTGGAGAAGCTGGATGAGTGATGAGGAGGACATTGCTTGCTTGCTCGGTTTCGTCCGTTCTTTCTTCCGTCCGTGGTACGGTAGCGTGTGTGGTGGTGGGTACGAGTGCAGAATGAGTGAGCGAGATGAGGAGACTAGAAACTGTTTTCCCAAGCTGCAGTTGTGAGGTATGCAAGTGGGTGGGTTTTTTTTGTTCTTTTCGGCTAGACTGGACGAAAAAGGGGGGCGTGTTCCTCGGTTGTACGACCGACTAATTAGGTGAAAAAAACCCCGAATTGCCGGTGGGAAAAAGAAGGAAAGAGAGAGAAAGAGAGAGAGAGAAGGAGCCTCTTAGTCGGGTTTGTTTGTAAATTTCCCGGTTTGGTTGCGTAATAGCGTTCACCGAAGGCGCGTACTGAAAGCTTTGGAGAGCGGGATACACGATACAGCACAATGAATTCTCGAGCTCAGTGGCTTGCCAAGTAATTGAAGGGAAGGTCCAAAGAGGGGGGGGGGAGGTTCACGACCTTCAGGTCAGGAGAGGAGGAATGATGGGTTCGGGGACGGGTTGGCGAGGGAGCGATGTGGAGGGGCCGGGCGGAGCTTCCGATTGCGGTGGGTCCGGTGCATTCTTCTCGGGCTCGGCGACGGGCGGTTGGTTGGTTGGATGGTTGGTTGGATGAACGAACGAATGGATGGGCGGGGAGGGTCCGCGTTTTCTTGGTTGCCGGACGGGAAGATGAGGGATCCTCCGCGACCGATGAAACTTTACTCGAGAACTTTTTGATTGGGGAGAAGGGGTCAAAGGGTTCGAACGTGGTGCGGTAGGGTAACGGTGGGGTTACTAGCGGTAAATTGCGCCTTGTTCCTCGCTGGTGGTGTACTCGAGTAGGGATACCCGTGACCCGTCATCCCAGGCCAGAGGCGCCCAAACATTGAGGGGCATAATTTTGTTTTGCGGGCGTGGATATGCACGGACGATTGGCTATCATGTTTTCCCTAAATCCCTGTGCTCGGGTACGGGTTCGCTTGAGACGAACGCTTGAACCGGTGGTACCGAATGCGTAATGTATAATGATGTCCCTTATTAAAGGGTTAACCACGGGTCCATCACTATGATACGAAACTTTGGCCGATACGGTATCTCCATCACTTCGAATTACGTTTTTATCGATGTCCCCGCGAAACTCTCTTTCCCGCTCCGTTCTCCGCTCCCAAGAATGCGTTCATCCACCCATCGTCCGGTTGACGTTACGGTGGAAACGCCCATGCCAAGCACAATGCACAGTAGCGAAGCGATCAATCCTCCCGATCTCAATTTCCAATACCCAATCCAACCCGCAGAAACGTGGACATCGTAAAGGAGAATATACGAAGCCCTCGTGCTCGCGAGGCGTATGCCCGAGTCCGCAAACCGTAAATCCACTTCTCAGGGAGTACAGTGCCAGGATCCGTCTCCGTATCCATCACACAATTCCCTAAAAAGGAGGCTCTTCGGGAGTTCCGTTGTTTTTTTGCTTTTTCAATATCTATCTATTCTGGTTCATTTGGCTTGTACGAGTATGAGGCTATCGTACTGACATGCATGGCCTATCGGACACCTGATTGTGTTACTGTGGCGGGTTCACGGTACTCGAGTATATATTGCCATAGGAGGTGGTGGTGGTGGTGGTGGTGCTGTGCCGGTGAGTACTACCCTCATTCAGCAAGCATGTGTACAGTACTCAGTTGCAGTGCCGTACTGGTACCTGTAAGTGTCGCGATGTTTGCCGTGATCGAGAGAAAAAAAAAAAAAAAGAGGCATCAGGTCAGGAGGCACAGGCATCACAAGCAACTCCACTCATGTTGATATATGATAGGTTGCTGGTATAACCTCTCGCCCTGGGTTTCCCTCGCGAGGTACGAAGGGGATATAACATCCCATGGGTTATTTTTATATCTAGCACTTTTAAGGCTCTGTGTTACCGGGGAGTTTAGTGAAGTGGTACGGGGTTAGCTGCTTGTAGCTGGATAGTGAGTCACAAGGGGTTAGAAGAGGTGGGGAAGAAAAAAACGAATGTGTACGAGTAGTCTGCTGGAATCGGCTTTTCTCTCTCTCTTTCTTTTTTTTCCTATTGGGTGGTGGTGGGAAAGACAGTGCTTTTATGATGGGATTGTCGGGGAGGGGATCATCAGATACGGTACCTTGTTCGTGTGCACACAAAGTTAGTCTTTCTGGCACAGTCCGCACTTTGAGTACCGGCAGGTGACGAGCCGGGATCTGTAAAAGGTATTCTTTTGTTACCCTACTTTGGCGAATCCACCTTCTTGCCTGCCCGATACCTTGAATCCTGGGTAGACTCGACCCGCCACTAATATTCTCTGTACTCGAGTATAGCAGTCACTGCCCCCAGAAAAGCGCATCTGCAAGGGAATTAGGCCTTGGGAGAACTAGTGGCTGGCTACCTTGAGGAGTGCAGCGGTGGGTCGAGTTTTACTCAGAATTTTGGGTACCCTTGTTGGTCACCCGTCGGTATTCCAAGTGTCCCCACTGAAGACTGTGGCCTGGTAGGGTACATAGAAAACTGGCGGAGGGAAGGAGGGGGAGTATCGAAGGCAGACAAGGAAAAAGAAAGGAGGAATGCGCGGGGACTTGGGAAGTACGCTGCCTGAAATCCTTGAAGAATATCTGTACCGTATGACTCTATTGTTTCCTTTTAGGTTATTATCGTCACCAACATGTCTTCGCTGTCCCTCTTCTCTTCTTCATGACTCGTTCTGAAACAATGCAATACACTCCATGTGGAGGGGGAAAACAAAAGAGCCTGGGAGGAGAGCCGGGTCCCTTTGTCGAGAAACACTTGTTCATCTGTCACGGTTCCGTGGATGGGGTAGTGGTGGGGTAAACTTAAAAGAAAGCAGGAGGGGGGGAAAGGGGGGGGAGTTAT
>QLOI01001695.1:35434-75994 GCA_003313605.1 Tuber umbilicatum | reverse complement strand
AGAGAAATTTGTCATTTTCTCCCTCAAGTTAAAAGCCTCCTTTCCCTCCACTCTCCCCGTTACCACCACCGGCCAACGATAGGCAAAACCCTTTTTTTCCATTCCTCATTCCCCCCCTCGGTCCTCACTTTAATATCCGTTTGATCCTTTCGTCGAATCACTTCGCCATGACTATCGCCACTCTCCCAATTGAGGACGCTCCTCGTTTCCAGAAGGACAATCGTGGCTTTGCTACCCGTGCTGTTCAAGCCGGTTCCCCCCATGATCCCGTCACCGGTGCCGTCATTGCTCCAGTAATTCACCCCCCCCTCCCCGTTCCGCAATTACTTTTCGATCCCTGTTTATGGAGGTGCTGATGAACTTTCTAGCTTTCACTTTCCACTACTTTCGCCCAGACCAGCGTCGGAAATCCAGTTGGTCTCTATGAATACGCTCGCAGTTCCAATCCCAATAGGGATAACTTCGAACATGCCGTCGCTGCGCTGGAGGGTGCCAATTACGCTTTGGCATTTTCCTCTGGTTCTGCTACCACTGCCACTATCTTGCAGAGCCTCGCGACTGGCTCTCATGTGATTTCTATCTCCGATGTCTACGGTGGGACCCATAGATACTTCACCAAGGTTGCTGCGGCCCACGGCATCCGTGTTACCTTTACCGGTGCAATTGAAGTCGATGCCCGTGCCATGATTGAGGAGAATACAAAGTTGATTTGGATTGAAACCCCCTCTAATCCTACACTTTCGCTTGTTGATATCCAGTCTGTTGCCGATGTTGCTCATGAACGTGGCATCATGGTGGTTGTTGATAATACCTTTTTATCGCCTTACGTCCAGAACCCATTGGACCATGGTGCAGACATCGTTATCCATTCCGTCACAAAGTACATTAATGGGCATAGTGTAGGTTGCTCCTTACTGAGTTTGCATGACCTTTGTGTTGATATGGTACTGATTGCTATGATAGGATGTATTGATGGGCGTTGCCGCATACAATTCCTCTGAACTCAATGACACACTGACCTTCCTACAAAACGCTATCGGAGCCGTCCCAAGCCCCTTTGATTGTTGGCTCGCTCATAGAGGCTTGAAGACACTCCATCTTAGAGCCAAGGCTGCCAACGAGAATGCTACGGCCATCGCTAAATTTTTGGAGTCCTCTCCTCATGTCATCGCGGTCAACTATCCCGGTTTGAACTCTCATCCCCAGCGCAAAGTCGCCCTCAAGCAACACAGAAAGGCAATGGGTGGTGGTATGATCTCTTTCCGCATCCGTGGTGGCCTCAAAGCGGCCGAACGCTTCTGCAAAGAAACCAAGATTTTCACTCTGGCCGAGTCTCTCGGGGGTGTTGAGTCTCTTTGTGAGGTCCCGGCGAGCATGACTCATGCTGGGATCCCTATTGCAGCTAGAGAAAAGTCAGGGGTCTTTGAGGATCTTATCAGGTTGTCCGTCGGTATTGAAGACGCTGACGACCTCGTGGATGACATTTCCGGGGCCATATCCCGGGTTATTGATTCTCTTGTTGCAGAGGGGGCCACGGCTTGATTTTGCTCTCTGTGTTTGGCGTTATTTTTGCGGTGTTTTTTCTCTTCCTCTTTTTCCTTTTCTTTCTACCTTTCTAATAACGTTTAGAATGAAGTCTGTCATGTTACTTAGACAAGTGGCTAATTCTGAATGATAGACAACTGGGAAATCCGGAAATGGGATTAAAGAAACAAGGGCGGTGTGGCTTTCTCTCATATATTTCTTCGTACTACCTCTTTTTCACTTTTTTTCTGGTCTTGGGCGTTTCGTGGCAGCTTTGGTGTTTTTTCTTTACAACCTAGAAATTCATACCAGTATATACGGGTCAATAAGACTGCAGTACGATGGCGAATATCGGTTGAGTTATCGCAGCCGTGCAGCTAAGGATAGACTTATCATCGGCGGTTACTAGAAGTATGATATTAGCTGGTAGCATGGCTAGGATATAACGTACTGCGCCTTGTTATGGGTCAGTCCCTAGTAACGGTCATCATTATCTTGGTTTCAGAAATACAAAAGTTTGGTGCAAGCAACTAAGTCTTGCCTTACATGACCACAGTTTATGGATTCGGAGGGTATTGCTGTGTCTCTGCTATGCGGGAAAAAAATTGTGAAATAAAACAATTTCTGACGTTATTTTATGATTCAATCACTATTCACTTCGGAATCAGGAGTTAGAATTACTGTATTAGCAATATTTTTAGATAAGGAGCACTCCTATAAATTATGAGGGATAGGTTTGAAAATAGCACAATATAAGACAACCTAGACTTTCCTATACTTTCTAAAGATTTTGAAAGGGCTGAAGTATCAAGAGTTAGTCCTCAATCAGCCCACTTGCAGTCAGTCACACTGCACTCGACTGCTCAAAATAACCCGATTCTAGTATATGGAATTTAGTATAACTTGAGTATTCAAGCACAAAAGCCAAACACTTTACAACACCTATTACTGAACTTAAGCCCATTTTCTTCCCTCCTTATTTGATCCACCTCACGTCATGTTGGCAGGTAGTCTACGGGTGATAAGCCAAGGCCAGATAATCACTCGGTCAGCGTATGACAACAAGAGAAATTGCAACCATGATATAACAATTCGTTGCTAGGATAAGTCACTCCTCGTCCACCCCCTTTCACACCTTGGACTCGGTATCACGGTATCTCACCTCGAACTGATCGGTATCGATATTTGCCTGTCTCGTCCCTCCCGCTCCCCCATCTGTATCTAATGTGTCATGTGGGGAACCCACCCGCCGACAGGCCCGGGAGATCCATCCATTATCGGTCTCTATTCCTCTTCGCTATGACGCTCCGATTTATGTGTGCTGGGGTTGTTAGTGATGATGTCCTCTATTGGCGAGGATGGTGCCTACCTTATCCGAGACAGCTTTGGAAGGGTTTCCATCTTTTTGGATATCATGCTATGGGAGGCGGTATTGAGTTTGTGGTACTGTA
The DNA here is from genome assembly GCA_003313605.1 of Tuber umbilicatum. Lineage (NCBI taxonomy): Eukaryota > Fungi > Ascomycota > Pezizomycetes > Pezizales > Tuberaceae > Tuber > Tuber umbilicatum. The sequence goes on along the minus strand of QLOI01001695.1, from coordinate 73,019 downwards.
TCGGACTTTTTTTGGGTTTCATGGGCGGTTTCCGGGCACGATAGAGAGCCGGTCAGTATTATACACAGGGGGGTGCGAGCTATCTGTGATCGGATATGATCATTGTACGAAACCCCTAACAAATACATAATAATACAGCAGGCCCATGCTACCGCGCCAGAAAATGCCGTCTTCCACCTTCCCACCATCCATTCAGTCTGCCAATCTTTTTACTCCCTTTTCTTTCCTCTTAGTATTCATTACGTGTATACTTCATCCCCACCCCCCCTCAATACCCATACCATAACCACAACCGCCAAATCAGCTACTAAAGTCCTCCGCCTTCCCCGCAACCAACAACCCAATAATCAGCCCAAAAAGCCCCAACACGCTGCCAAAAATCTCAATGACAAGAATCTTGACGAAGAGCGAGGGATCCGCAGCGTCCGCCAGCGCGGCCGACGATCCGGTGATCCCCACGGCGATGCCGCACACGGCGTTACACATGCCGACCGTTATGCCACCCCAGAATATTGCGTAGCCAGTGTAGTAGTTTTTCGGGTCGTAGAGGGATTCCGAGGGGACGTTTGCTAGTTTTGCGGAGAAGACGATGCCTGTGGGGGTGTTAGTGACAAGGGGGGAAGGGAGAAGGGGGAAGGTACTCATGATTACGCCGTAAATGGCTACGACTTCGCAGAAGATGATGGAAATTAGGTTCTTTGTGCGGATTCTTGGAGCGCGCACACCGCCGCCGATTATACTTGAGCCGGTTACGAATATTCCCCTGGTTTATGGGTGTTAGCTCTTGAGGTGATGGCGGTTGGGAGGGGCTTCACCATGCTGCACCGACGACACTAAGGCCTATACATAATGCTACACCCAGCGAGGCCCAAGTGTATGGTGATGTTTCCTCTAGAAATCGCCCGATCTGTTGAACTGTTAGTCTCGCTGAAGAAGAGCGTAGGAGGAGGAAAAGGATGTGGAGGTGGCGATAGTGGTGAGTAAGTGAAGCTCACGTTGAAAGTCTCGCCCTCTCCATTGAAGAGCATATCTACCCGTTTCAATCATTCATTTGTTAGTTATGTATGGACAGGTAATCATAAGGGGTAGTAGCTGGTGAACGGGGGGGAAATAAAGGGCGTACAAGCTCCGACAAGGAGTACCGCTGTAGTCAGCGTTCCAGTTCCATAGTAGTATCCCATGATGTTATTTGTGGCTGTGGAAAAAAAAAAGAGGAAGAAAAGGAAGGGAAGGTGAGCTTGTTGAGGTTAATAGTGATAGTACGAACGCCCACCTCTGAAGTTGTTAGTGGACGATTAGGCGTTGTGGCGGGTGGCTGATAGGGTAGAGTTGGTAAATTACGTCAGCAGACAGCTCAGGACTGTTTGTCTGTTGGGAAGTAACTTGATCCCATTTCCGTTTCTATTACTCTAAGCAACGCTTACATTTCGCCATTCCGGTTTTCCTTTCGTCTATCCATCTATCTACCCACATCACCATCAAGAGCGCTCCTTATATAATCTCTACAATACACAGGTAGATAGATAGACACCCAGATACCCCCTTCGAACTGCAAAATGGGTTCAGACCCGCAGTACGCTTCCTATCCGAACCTACTTCTCTCCCAACACATATTCACCCTCCGCACCCCCTCGCTATCCACCTACCACCCTACCGCAAACAAGGCCCTCACCGCATCCATCAAAGAAGCTTCTCAGGCCCCGCTCTATCGATACCTTGCTCATCCTACTGATGGAATACTATCCAGTAAGATAGTTTGGGATGAAAATTACTATGAGGAGTTGAAGAAGAGTAATGATAAGGAATTGGAGGTGCTCGATACGGAGATCAAGGAAAGTGACGAGAAGGCGGGAGAGTCGGAGGTTGTTGAGGCTATGGGGAAGAAGGCCGAGTTTTTTGCGAGGGTTGTAGATAAGGTTGGTCCATTTCTTCAGTTATGAGGAGAGTTGGCTATGAGGCAAGATTATTTGGAGTTGAGAGCTGATGATTGGGGTTAGGAGAGAGCCCTTGCCGCGTATGAAGTACTTTACATTAAGACTCCAACTTTGGGTGCTAAGATCGATATCGTCCTTGCCATCATCCGCATGGAGATGTTCTACGATGATAAGGCTGGGGTTAAGAAGAGTGTTGAGCGCGCTAGACGGTATGTTTAGATATAGATATTTAGATTGATGGGACTATAGCTGATTGCGACAGTCTTATTGATACAGGTGGAGATTGGGATCGCCGCAATCGTCTAAAGTCTTACACGGGATTGCATCTTCTCTCTTGCCGCCAATATGCCGAGGCCGCACCACTACTCCTCGATTCGCTGTCCACCTTTACATCGACAGAGATATGCTCTTACTCTACACTTGTCCTCTACGCTGTTCTTGCTGGCACAATCTCTCTCAATCGTGTCGATTTTAAGGCCAAGGTTATCGATTCGGCGGAAGTGCTTGCTGTCTTGGGTTCTAGGAGCGGAGGTGCAGTTTCTGCGGGAGATGTTGAGATGATTGATGCTGAGACGGAAGATACCGAGGGTTACTCTTCATTGGAAAGCTTAGTTAACAGTTTATACCTCTGCGAGTACAAGAGCTTTTTTGTTGCGCTTGCGGATGTAGAAGAGCGCTTCTTGAGTAGGGATCGCATTCTGGCGGAGCATAAGGCCTGGTATCTCAGTGTGCCCCCAAAATGGACTTGAGATGAGCTAACGAACACCAGGTACGTCCGCGAAATGAGACGAAGAGCCTACGCCCAGCTCCTGGAGTCCTACCGCGTCGTTGGCTTGGAAAGTATGGCGAATGCCTTCGGCGTATCAGTTGAATGGCTGGACCGAGATCTCTCCAAGTTCATCCCCTCGAAAAAGCTAAACTGTACGATCGACCGTGTCAACGGTGTCATCGAGACAAATCGCCCCGACGACAAGAACCGGCAGTACCAGGATGTTGTCAAGCAGGGCGATCAGCTCCTCACGAAACTGCAGAAGTTCGGTCAGGCGGTTAGATTGAGGGGGAGTGAGAGGGCTTGAATGCAGTTGGTTAGATGGGGTTCCCTGTAAAGTGGTACAGGTCTTTTGATAAACAAAAATCCCACTGAATAGATGGGGTTGTGTATTGCTGCTGAGGGGTTTGTGTTTTGACTTTGGTGGCGGTTGTGATGTGCAAGGTTACTGGTTGTCGTGGCTTGAGGGTGGTTTGTGCTTGATACCTTCAGCCTTACAGGTAGGATACAACTCTATAAATCCAAGATGGTATATGGATTTCTCTTCGTACCGCACCGTGGAGAATTTGGTTTCTAAGGAATCTCTACCTAGACGGAGGGCCGCATTGAAGAATAACCTACCGGAATTGAAGCTTGTGTCACGAGATGTCACTCGGGCGTGAATCGGGAGTAGGGATCTGCATCCTCCAACAGCCCGGGCCAGAGGAAAGGTACGATAACCCATCATTTGCGGAACTGTTACGCATCCGAAGTCTCACCCGGCTCTGAGTAGTTACCGGTATAATACTTGTAGCAATAGCAGTGTACACGTAATTTTCTCAGCCGTGAATATCGTACAAGCCTTTCCAACCCCAGCTTTCCATCCCACTCTTCCTACACCGCATCCAAGACACATGCGAACTATGCGCAAAACAAACCAGAGCATAGCAGTGATATAAAAATAGCTAGCCTAGACAAAGAAATACACCTTAATTTATCAGCTATGTAAAAACCCAAACAACCAACCAGCCAGCCAACCTTCGATTCAATCAAGCAATGATCCAAGGATCGACAAAAAGTAAGGTGAAGTGAAGTAAAGTAGAAAAACGCACAAGCCTTAGAAAGAGAAAAAAAGAGAAAAAGGGAGAAAAGAAAAAAAATTATGATACCCCGGGCCCATGCGTCCATCATCCATCAACAGTTTTATATTTTAATTTCCACAAAATAGGTCGACGATAGCCAACTACTATTCATGCATGCATTTCCTATCCGGAGCTACACCACACAACACTACTATTCGCCGGCCAATCTGACCAAACAAGCAGCTGCCCGTCGGACATAAGTTTCTAAGGTGTTGTTGGCTCCGCGTATCGAATCTCATCATCGTCACCACCGGCCCAGACGCCCGGAGTTCTGGGATTTCCATATCCGGCTGCAGGAGTTGGAGCACCTTGGTAATAGCCACCTCTAGGATCTCTAGACCCGCCGCCACCAGCACCTCCGCCATAGCTTCCACTAGCGCCGGGAGTAGGAGCAGCGCCGTACGGAGCAGGGGTAGGAGCAGTCTCCGGACCACCCCAGGCTCCGCCGTAAGCATCTCTCGGGGTCGGGGCAGAGATTGGGCCAGGAGTGGGAGCGGACATGGCGCCACTGGGGGTGGGCGCAGAAATAGGCCCCCCGGGGGTAGGCGCAGAGAGCTCTTTGCTGCTATAGGAGGGTGCAATAAAATCTGGAGAGCTGGCATTGTAGGAGGCACCGGGAGTGCGGGCAGAGTAGGAGGAATTGTTAGAGGGGTTTGCAGAGGTAGAATTGGAGTCCATGAAGGAATCGAGATTGGGACGGCCGGGGGTTTTAGAGCCAGCGTCCCAAGTGTTACGATCGGTGTCTGATGCATAGGGAGTACGGGAGGAGGGATTCCAACTATTGTAATTGTTAGATATTGTAAAGTGGATGGGGGAGGATTACTTACGCAGGGGTTTTATTTCCAGCATAAGAAGTTCTACTACCGTCCATACCATACGCAGGCGTCTTACTGCCGGGAAAGTATCCGGGTGTACGGCTGCCATCGTTAGAGTTCAACCAGGCAGGAGTCTTGTTACCGGGATTATGTGCTGGTGTACGCGATCCCGGAACGCTGGACTGAGGGGTTCTGCTGCCACTCCAAGAGGTCCTATCCGATGATATTGAAGGTGTTCTACTATACCCTCCCCCATCTCCGCGGCCAATAGGACGCATAAAATCTTGGTAAGACTTGATGGCGCCGGAGTGAAGGCTGTGTATCGATTTCTAATTAGTGACGCCGCAGACGACGAGGAAAGGGATATTGGAAAACTTACTCTTTAAAACCTAACTTCGCCTTCTCGATCGTAACAATCTTATTCTTAGTGTGCAACTCTACTCGCGCCGTAGCGTCGGTCGCGTCCTTGACAATCCCCACCAGCCCCTTGTACGGTCCCTGTCTAATGGTAACTGTCTGCCCAATGGTTTTATCCCTTCCGCCGGTGCGTGGAGGCGGCATGGCAGAAGCATCCGGCGATCTTCCATTGCGTTGCATAGCGGGGTTCATCTTGGTGAGGTCCGGTCCGGTAGATTGGTTGTTCGTAATTCTGCCCCCCTTGGCAGCGATGGTAGCGACATTATTAGTTCTGCAGACGAACACACCAGCGTTCGAAGTCTCTTCACGATTGTGAAGGAACGCGAAAGACCTAAAGATATGCAAGATGACACCAGATCGGGTCTCTCCGCCGGTTTCCTTGACTGTATCACCAACACGGATCTCTGAGCCATTACGATCTGTGGCTACGCCCGGGCGACGGTTTGAAAGTTTGCTTGCAATCTGAGATGGCATGATTGTTCTAATGTTGCCGAGTTGGTCGATGATCCTAACAGACTCTCTGTCGACTTTGGTAACGCAGGCAACGGTAGTAGCGCTAAGATCAATTGTCAATAGAGGGTTCAATTAAAGCCCACGCATACCATGGGTATATACTCAAGTTGTACCAAATCGTGGAGACTATATTTCCCACCAGTTTCCATGCCTCCGGATTCGCTAGCTTCCCTCAAATCCTTGGAGAAGACGGTAATCTCAGTCATGCCGATATCACTAATGAGAGTGACCCTGTCCTCATTGATCCTCAAAACCATTCCAACTTCGTCCCGGAATCTGCTCCCTCCGGTAACCTTGACGTGATCTCCCGGATTGAATCGCTTCCTTAATCCTTTGAACGGAACTTCGGTACGTTTTCCCTTCAATGGGCCTTCCAACACATCCAATGTGACAATATCGCCATGAACACTAACAGCCCTCCCGACAAGACCATTCTGCTCGCCATCATAAACCTCGACAGTATCACCAACTTGATATGTGGAAACGGTCTTTTTCAGTGACTGAGCCAACGCATGGAGATCCAAGCTCTCAGTCCCATCATCCCCTCCAGATGCAAACTTGGAGACTTCTTCCAGAGTTGGATTAACGTTTTCTGTTTGAATGAGGTTGAGCTTGACGTCCTTGATATAGTACCCATCTTCATATTCGTCTCCGAGATAGGTGAAGATCTTCTTCATCCCTTGTGCTGACTGTGACAAATACTTTGCGTGGTTCTTTCTCGCTTCAACTTCGGAGAATAGTCGCTGTGGAGGGCGTCCGGCGAGTGATCCACTCTTTCCGAAAGGGTTGCGCTTTCGCTTGTTACCGCTCGGGTCGTCCATATCAGTGCTGTTGCCGTAGTCCAGCCTAGGCACCATCCTGATCTTAACCTCAAGGCCACTAGCTAAGACGTTTTCGACCTGAGCAAGATCGCCTTGGTATTTTCCACGTTTAAAACGAACCCATGTTCCTGGGGTGATCTCGGCTTTCTTAATAACAAAAAGAAGGTCCGGCATCTCCTTGATAGGAACAAGAATCATCTTCGTCATGGGATAGACAAAAGAAACACCTTGGAGGGCATGCATAACGTCCGCTTGCTTCTTTGCTTCCACATAGATATACCCGGGCATGGTATTGCCGCGTTCGAACGCAGAGGTGATTTGTAGAGGAGCTTTCGTGTTGGCTAATTCCTCCTGCTTCCTGAGAATTGAGAAAATGATTTCCCTCTCTTTTCCAGGCTTGCACTTGACACCCCAAATGCTCGGATCATTAACAGATGGCAGTAACAGCCTTCTAGGAACCACCTGCGAATCCTCCATGCGTCTCCGAGCCGATCTGCCATGACGTTCTTTAAACCCAGCGGCGATTTGCTCCATGTCCTCTGCTTGCTCAGCCTCATGTTTGCGGTCGAGCTCACGGTGGCGATGGTCGTCGCGGGGGTACTGGCGGAGGTCGCTCAACTCCGGGCGGTCAGCATCGTCAGCGATAAAGCCTGCTTCCGCACCGTCTTCTTCGTCCTCATCGGGATCCTCCTCGTCCTCATCGGAGACATCGGCTTCAATATCGAGGAACTGATTTCGAGGTGGCCTACGAGCGCGCTTGCGTTGCGGCTGTCGAAGGTAGGTTATGTATTAGCAAATGTTACCCTAGGTCAATTTCTCACCAGAAGAGAAACAAATCGGAGCAGGGCCCGGGTAAGGCTCTCGATAACATACCAGGTCATCGTCCTCGTCCTCCTCGTCCTCCTCGTCGTCTTCTTCATCATCCTCCTCGTCATCGTCGTCTGGTTGGCCCCCGGTGGGTGGAGCCTCATCATCGGGTTCGCCCTCAGCATCTTGGTCTAGGTGGCCAGTGTCGAAATCCTGGTCATCTTCGTCGGCGTCAAAATCTTGATTGAGTAAATTAGAAGTACTCATGTTTGTATCGGGCGCAAAAAGTAAAGTAGAAGAAATTAAGAGAAATCGAAGAAATTTCCAAAAAAAGAAAATGGGTAGGGAGGGCGGCCTTTATAGTTGCGGGAGTGATGTGGTGTTGTTGGACGAGACAAGGTTACGTGAGAAGAGGATGAGGTTGACAGAGAGAGAAAGAGGTAAAGCAGAGAAACAAAGCTCAGGGAAACCTGAAGCAGCGGTAGGGTAACTCTCAGGCACGGTTTGCTAATCGGGACGACTGAATGTAACTTTTGCTTAAGTAAGCGAGCGTAGGTGGGATTTTGGAAAAGTTATGGTAATATGTTATCATATCATACAAAGCGGAATCAAAATTTCGGCCCTTTTTGGTAGTTCCAATAAGTTATAATGTGTTATTTAGTTTTTCGGAAATAGCTTATTTCCCAAGTTAGCTCTTAAAAGGTATTAGCTCTAATATTTTGCAACATCCCTTTCCCTCACCGATCGGCCCCTAGTACTTCTTCTGTCTCCTCCTTTATATTATGGTCAGTATCATATTAGCAAAGAGGTGCCTTCTATCATACTTGATTACAATATACTTTATTTTCACTTTGGAGCGGGTCTTTCCAAGGAGCAATATTATTTTTATTGGTATGATATGGCACGTGCCGACCAGGGCTTTAGTTAGATTGAGTTATCTGTTTTTTTATGGCCCTGTTCGGCATGCCACAATATCAAAATATGCTATATTTTTCAAAAAAAGTATATTTCCTGATAACCACAGCAGGCCAAGTTTAAAATCAAGATCAGATACATAATCATATAAGCAGTGCTTATCTCCTAGTTATGTGGAGAGAAGAAAGTAATTAGAGGTCTAGAGGAGGAAGAGTATAGGGAATACTAATGTTGCAAAATATTGTATGTCCCGTCCTGCAATATTGCACAACATTACTATTTTTCCTATTCCTTAACCTGTAGGGCTTCAATCACTTTGTCCTTTTCACAGATAAGGGAATACATATCTGCTATATGACTATGTATTCAATTTTCATTTTAAGCTTAGTCTGCTATGGTTATCAGGAAATATGCTGTTTTGAAAGATATGGCATATTTTTATATTGTGATATGCCGAACAGGGCCTTGAGTCAAAATCGACACATTATTCTGAGTAAACGATAGCAAGGTCGGTAGGCAGGCAGTTCCCCTCTACAATGCCATAGCAAATACAAATCCTACCATACATTGCTTATAGAATGCAATGGCATTCTGATATCTCGTGGTGTCACTAGCAATCTACTTTACGCTACTTATATTATGAAGCAGAAATCTTTCGTCCAGAACACCTCCAGCACGGTACCAGCACCAAGGCAAGATAGGCACCCATAATCACTCAATTATAGGTCACAGGACTCATGCACCTTCTCATCCTTATTTGCCAAGTTAAGCCAGCAATTTATTCACTTGCCCACCATTCCCCACAAACCGTATACACCGGTACAAGAACACATCTACTACCACCATCGAGCTTCTGGCCGGGGAAAAGCAAAAGAAAGGAAAGGAAAAAGAAGCAATGCCAGGTACAGTACTGTTGATACTCAAAACAACCCCAAAACGCCCGTGTCCGAGTTTTATTTGATTTTTCGCAAGAAAGGAAAGGGGGGAAAAGGAAGAAAACAAGAAAGAAGATAGTGTAGTAATGAGAGAAGAAAAAAGTAAGTTAGGCTACACGGCCCCACGCATACTAAGCATTGAATTAGGCTACATCCCCATCCCGGTCAGCAATGCCAGGGCACTAAAAAAGCAAGAACAAAAAAAGGAACGAAATAAGAGTGAAAGGTGGATAGGGTGAGGTAAAGCAAACTAAAGTATATACAGCAAAATCAATCCTCATCCCAAATCCAGGATGATAGTGCGCTGCCATCCACCTTTTCTTCCCTTCCTTTCTTCCGGTCAATCGATCCGGGTTTACTTAAGGACATCCTCCATCTCGACCATTTCATCGTCGTCATCAATCTCGATGACCTCCTGGCCGGCTTCTCCACCAGTGGATGCAGCGAGCTCCAACTTCTTCTTGTCGTCAGTATTCTTGTACTCGCTCTTGAGCGACCACTTTCCTGTGAAGGGGCCATTGCGGTCCATTTTTGCGATCTCATCTAGGGTTTGCTTGAGGTATTGCTCTGGCTGGAATAGTCTTTCGCGAATGCCACGCATGGACCAGTATTCATGTTCTGCGAAAAGGGAGAACAGAGCTGTGAGGAGTTCCGAGTGGGGCATGCGGGCGGCTTTGTTGTCTGTTGTTTTTCGAACCGCTTGCGTAGGTTTCTGTGCGGTGGGGTTAGATATCTATATTACAGAACAGGCCGGCAGAAATGATGGCTCGTTCGATTATTGTACTTACAACGAAGCCAGCAAAACTCTTAGCTGTGGCACCAGTGGTGCCGGGTGCAAGGAGGTTACCGCCAGCAGCATTGGAATCGAGAACTTGGGTGGTGACTCTCGGGGCATCCGCTTGACGGAATTTGGATAGCTGAAACCGCTTGTACTCTTCGTTGATAACAGGGGACATGGAACATTCGTGGCGAACAGTTCCGACTAACGAAGTCCTCTCTAGACATGTCGTCAGCACCTGCGAAAGAAAGAAACCAACTAATGGCCAGGAGCCGTACTTGGAATAGCTTTCCGAACATACGGCTGATATCTCTGTTTCCCCCAATTGCCTTTCCCACCACCGCCGCCGCCTCCACTATTGCTCTCCCGGTCACGGTGCTGGTATAACAGCCTCGCGGGAATCGCCGGTTCACCCTCCTTCACACCGCCAGTGTTCAACTTGCTTGAAAACCCCGGCATATCTTTCTCTGTAAAAACAAAGGTGTTGTTAACCTCCATATTGGTTATCCTCAAATCATACTCCGTAGGGATCTCGTCTCCGTTCGCCTGGTTCCTCTCAAGTGAAAGTTTAAGCTGTGGTAAAGCATCACCAGTCAGCCGGGAGAACCATGGTTAAAAAACAGCACTACTTAAGCAATGGAATTGGTTTTTGTTTTTTCTCTTGTTTTTTGTTTTTTACGCACATTGCTAGTATCCTTTGGATTAACCTTCACAACACCCAGCACAATCTCCTCATTATCATCAATCTCATTCCACCGCTCAGCGACAAAGCTCGGGAGCTTCACTAACCACACCGCCTTGTCCCCCTTAGACATGTCCAGGTCACCGGCATCCTCATAGAGTTCGTCATCATCAACGTCCGAGACCTCAGCCTTGATATCTGCGTCTTCGATCTTGACGTCTGGGTCAGGCTTGATCGCTGGGCCGTTGGTCGCCATTGTTTACCTGTGGATTCGAATAGGTGTATGTAACCACCGGGAGTGTGTCCGATGGAAAAAAGGGGAAAGCCGGATATAGGTTTCCTTCTACGTCTTGATTATCGCTCAAAGACTGGCTCTCCTGTGAAACAAAGGTAGGCAGAAGCGAACTCTTGGAGATAATCTTTGTTTGGCGGGGAGGTGAGTGATGGGGTCAGATTGCTTGTAGGGCTGGTGGTGAGGGTGGGTAAAGATGGGGTTGGCTTAAGTTCGTGCATGTGTTTATGTTCATCGTTCGGTAAGCTAGGGCCGTTCTGACAGTTTCGCGTTGCAGTCGTATTTGTCATACTTACTTCCCCCATGGATCCAACATCCATGCACATCTCAAGGTAAATCATTGAACCATGCCTATTAGTAGCTTATAGGAAAGTTCACAAATAGTCACTCGAGGTCGATCCCCAGTCCCCAAGGTCGACCAACTCACCCGAACATCAAGCAATATCAAAGATTACAATGCCATACCAGACCGAGAACAAGGCTCCACTGGGAGCTTGTAAGTACTGGTGCGTGACATCCTGACAGAACGGCGAATCCAAAGGCGATTAATAAATTAATTCTTTATTCATACGCTCGCTAGTAAAACAGTCTGTCTTCCACACTATCATTATGACCCTAAACTCAAAAACCGACAAGCCCGGCTGATGCTTTGTCTACATCCTCCTCCTGCTCCGGGAATGCTCTATCTGGAGGTGGTGACTCAGATTGTATACTCCGCCGCGACGCCGGCCACCAAGAGGGCCGCTGGAATCTCGGAAGCTCCCCGGGGAAAAGGAAATACGCGAAGAATAGCATGCCGAGGAAATATATGGAGAGTGCCAGGAAGGGCAAACCGATGACAACAGAGACCACAATAGCAGCTATTTCCCCCGTTGACAATATTGGTGGGTCGGGACGATGGTCGAACGCATCACGGAGGTTATCGTCTGCCCAACCGCTCTGCGGGTCCACACGTTTAAGTTTGAATTCAGCATTCCTACGCACGGCTTCCGGCGTTTCATAAACCGTCCCAGGGGTGTACCGTGAACTCCACTGACAATGATATTATTATATTGGTCCCCAGTCGAATCAAGAAGATACTCACAGTCATTTCATTCATGTTTAAGACTTTAATCAATTCAGGATCGCAGGGAGCATCTTCCTCTACTTGTGCGGAAGGTGGGTAGCCGCCAATTATTAATAACTGGCTGCCAACCGCGTTACAAGTGTGAGAACGCATTCTGACCATGTTTTCAGGTAGCTCAACCCGGGTCCAGCTGAGGTGTTGTCAAAATTTAGTTTTGAAACAACATTTGGGGGGGGGAGGCGAACATAAAGCTTGGCATAGTCAAGACCCAGGCGTCCGGAGCAGCTTGCCCAAGTGGTTCCATTAACATGCCACCATGGACCCAAAGCCTATTTATTTTCAAAGGTTAGAATGGAAACCTTGAGGATTGGGGGCGGAAAACGGACTCCCAGGTATTTGTTTTTTTACTATAGACGGTTTGCCCACAGAACCTCGTTCTGGGAATAGGAGCTTCCCCATTGTAAAAGGTGGTGGATTGGTTTATCCATTTTTTGTGATCCAAGTCATAAAACATCACATATTTGAACGAAAGCTGCATTGTTTTCAGTGAAAGGGGGTCTTTATTTTGGCGGGATATAAGACCTACAGTAGAGCCGTGTTCATCATTGATGCCGGGCTTGTCTTCAATTGGAACTCCGCCCGGGGCCGTTTCAGCCATGAGGGCAATCAAGAATTTTTTCCTTTTTTTACCAATTTCAAGATAGTTGGCTGACCCGTGCCAGTAGGCCATTCCTGTCTCGCCAAACGACTCATTTGTCAATGTATTGGTTTTATGGTCGTAGACTAGCATCCCAGATTGTGGAACTGCCAATCCAGTGAGGGAGTCATTTGATGCACGTGGAGTCCAGAGGCCTCTATCCGACAAGTAAGCTCCCTGTCTGAAAAAGCAGGCTGGTGACAAACCCAATATAGTAGCTCTTGTCCGTCCCAGGAACAGAAACGGATGCACCACCAAATGCACGCTTGAAATTGTTCTTATTCGAGAGTGGAATTTCTATCCATGTGGAAGTATCAAGGTCGTACTTCCAGATGCTGTACCTAGGAATATCCTTCTTTTCGAGCCAGTAAGATGAATTTCGCCAATCGTCGGCGTCGTAGAAGTGACCGCCTTGCATGAGGATTGAGCCCTGATTTGAACCTTTCCAGAGACCAAAGCGGTTGACCACAGGAACCCCCAATTGCTTCTTCTTTTGCGAGATCGGAACGAAATCCTTGGAGGTGAAGGGCTTACTGAGGTCAATGACAACCGTTCGAGGATCTTGGCCGGTATAAGTTTTTTTTCTTCACAAATCACGACTCGGAAAAGGAAAACTCACTGAGTTCCAAAACCTCAATGTTTTCGCCATTCCAATTGTATTTGAATTTTGCAAGGCCTCCATCAAAAACCAGCAGGTCTTTCCCGCTGTGATTAACAATAATACCTTCAAATTTCAAATCAGAATCAGCCTCTCATTGAGCAGAAGAAGGAGGGCGCCAACTTTCATGCGCCAGCAGGCGACATCGGGAATCAGGTCCCCAATCCCATGCTTGTTTATCGATATCCGGTTCAACGGTGGTTGCGCCTAGTCTCCGAATAGTAGTGTTCGTCTCAGCGAGCGCTGGCACGGATATCCAAAATGCTGCCCAGAGGGCATGAGAGAGAAACATGGCCTGCGGTCAGGGCACCGATTTTTGTGGTTCCTTTGCGCGATTCCTCGATTCCTCGAGAACTTTGGGCCAAGATATACGAAGTCCGAAGCCTTTCAACTCGACGGCGAAAGCCTTAAGAAGCCATGAAAAAACCTATTTCTCCCTCTGGAACTACTTTACGGCGAAAGAGCAAATTGTTCGAGCGCTGCTGCAGGTCTGATGTGGGTGTAAAGGTTGTTGGCGGTAGCATGGCGTTCTCGACTTCAGCCCCAAGTTTTCTGGTCTTTGGTCTACCAATCCCGTCAAACCAACAGCGCCGATTGTGGGGAATACTGGAGTACGGTACGGCCCCGTATTTCGATTCCTAAGGTGGCGTTTCCCCTACACCCCCGGCTTCTCCCTTATATCGGATCTTGGCGGCGAAAAGTTGACACAAGTGACTGAATGATTGGGTCAAAAATTCGGTTGTGATATGATATAAGGAACCAGAGGGCTTGACACGGATTTTTCCCATGGGAGCTCTCTTTTGCTTCAAGCAGCATCCGTCCTGTGCATAGCCAAGAAAACCCAAATAACAAAATAAACTTAGAAACAGCTCCAATTTAAACCGGATAAAATCAAATGATAAGAATATCCAAGACTCTAAATTGTAATGCAATTGGTGTTCCATCTATGACCCGAGAGCCAAGTTTGATAATCTCGCCGGAGGTACTGTACTGTAAATTTACGAGTATCGCAGAACTTCCACCTACGGTATATCTGCTCCCTTCCTCCTTGGTCGCTGGCCCACACAAGCTAAACCAGTTTCGGTTCCAGTGTTAGATGCTTGCAGGTCCTTGTCCTGTCTCGCTGGTGCTGGGCCTCTGGCACTTGTACTGCACAATAGTTTAAGATAACGTGGTGGAAGGTCTGTGGTTCTTTCTCATAATGGCCACAGAGGAGGATTTTATTAAATTTAGCTCTCATCTTGTGTGCTCTGCATCTGGGATTTGGGAATGTCATGAAGTTGCGGTATTCCCAGTACTCGTATGGAGCTTGGTATTATCCGTGGACAAAATTAACTGCGGAAAATCAATGACGAATCTTCGGTGATGGCAACCACACTCCCCCCGCCAACCCACTACCGCATCATTCAAAAAATTAAATACATAATCGGAAATTAATATTTTGTATGCCACCCATCAGCCTTGATAATTTGGTTGATCTAGAGGAATTTCTTTAGGCCTGATGGTTCGGCAAGTGCGGGGTGGTAAGGAGGGGTGTGTTGCAATCTATCGCTGAACCGCGGTTAATTCCGCCCACGGACAATAAATGTGTGTGATATAGTCGATATCCCATCTCTACCCACTCATTTCATGTCTCTTTTCGAACCCGCAGCTATCGCCCCTCTCTATTGGTAATTGGACTTGTCCTAATTTTTTGGTTTGTAGTTCCAGATTTCGCTCTTTCGTACGAGCTAGGGGTGGAGTAATGTTACAAAGGCGTCTCTCACGCCTTATTGGTGTCGCACGAGAACGAGGCACAGTGCCCCGCACCACACTCCTCAAGTTCTATCATGGATGCTCCTCGTATTGGCTCTAGGGCCCTAACCTTAATTTTTCATTCCCGCGCGGGCGCCCCTGATGTGCTGAAGAGGAAAGAATTCAAGAGACTGAACGCGCATGGTGATGGCGGAAAGCGCACCCGCCGCCCCTTGAGGTATAGCGATTAAGTCCCAAATAAAAAAAATTCCGTGGTTTGTGCGTTGCGTTTCTCCTGTGGATACCTCCGGATGCCCGATCCCATTGCCAGCGAGGCGAGGAAGCAAGTGTGCTCTAAAACTGCCTCTTGGCAAGGCATTCGGGAGTTAATGAAATTGCGCATGGTGAATATGCAACGAAGGGTAACGAGCCCGACCTAGACGGGAAAGGTCCGCGGGGATGTCGAGAGGGAAATGGCTATTGGTTTGGAGGGATAATCTCGAGTTGGTTAATGGAGACTCCTTACTACAGCACCCGCGAGGGCCCAAACACGGCGTTCAATTACCGTGCCGTTGCAATCTTTTTAGCTCACTACTCTTAACTAATACAGTAAATTAGGATGACCTAACTAAGGTGCCGTAAAACACACAATTGTCACTCGAAATCCCATTGCCGATCATATCGGAAATGCCCGCACTTGTTGGTTGTAGTGGTGCACGTATGCACTAGAGTCTTGCCCTTTCCTTTCCTTTCCTTGGCCTTCCTTCCCGCTCTCCCCTTTCGCTCAAGTCCCTGCCCCTTTCTCTTTTACATATTGAAAAAAATCAGTCTTGAACTCCTTCATTGCTTAACACAAACTCCGTGTGTTGATTCGAGCGGACTGCGTAAAACCCTCCTCGCCGATCATTACCCCCGCCTTCATTAGGCCCTATCCCCAGCGGCAACCAACTCATCTGAACATCAAGAAAAATGAAAGACTATACAATGTCATACAAGGAGAGGCAAAGTTGTAGAAATAGCGCCCGCTGCTATTCCCCAAGGAACTTGCGAGCACCGATACATTACATCCCAAAAGAAGCACTAATCCAAAGGCAATTGATTAATACTTTATGCATACGCTTCCTAATAAAAATGCCTGCTTTCCACACTATTATCACGACCCTGGGCTCGGGAACCGGGGGCCCGGCCGGTGGCTCGTCTGTAACCTCATTTTTGATCTGGGAATGATCTATCCGAAACTATTGACGGAGGGCCTGGGCCCGGCCGAGCCGGGATTGACTCCCACGGCGGCCACTGCCATCTCGGAAGTGACTTGAAGATGATGCAAATTATGATGAATACCAAAATTAGCAAGCCGATGACACTAGATACCACTATAGCGGCTATCTCCCCCCGTGACAGTCCTGATGTCCTAATACTGTAATGAAATGCATCACGGAGGTTATCGTCCGCCCAACCACTCTGTGGGTCCACACGTTTAAGATGAAATTCAGCATTCTTACGCACGAGTTTCGGCGTTCTGTAAACAGTTCCAGGGGTGTAGCTTAAGCTCCACTGACAATGATATTATTATGTTGGCCTCTAGTCGAATCAGGAAGATACTCACAGTCATTTCATACATATTTAGGACTTTAATCAGTTCAGGATCACATGGAACATCTTTCTCCACACTCAAAGACGATGGGTAGCCGCCAATTACCAACAATTGGTTGCCAACTGCATTGCAACTGTGAGAACGCATTTTTACCATGCTTTCAGGAACTTGGGCCCGAGTCCAGCTAAGGCGTCGTCAGAAACTAGCCTTGAAACAGTGTTTGGCTGGGGAAAGGAAACAAACACAAAGCTTGGCATAGTCAAGACCCAGGCGTCCGGAGCAGCTTCCCCAAGTGGTTTCATTAACATGCCGCCAAGGATCCAAAGCCTGGTTATTTTCAAAGGTTAGAATAAAAATCTTAAGGATTGGGAACGGAAAACGGACTCCCAGGTTTTTGTTTCCTTACTAAAGACCGTTTGCCCACAAAATCTTGTTCTAGGGATAGGAGCTTCCCCATTGTAAAATGTCGTGGATTGATTGATCCACTTTTTGTTATCCAAGTCATAGAACATCACATATTTGAACGAAAGCTGCATTGTTTTCAGTGAAAGGAGGTCCTAATTTTGGCGGGATATAAAACCTACGGGAGAGCCGTGTTCATCATTGATGCCGGGCTTGTCCTCAATTGGAACTCCACCCGGGGCCGTCTCAGCCATGAGGGCAATCAAGAATCCATTTTTTCTTCCTATTTTAAGATGGTTGGCTGACCCGTGCCAGTAGGCCATTCCCGTCTCGCCAAACGACTCATTCGTCAGTGTGTTAGTTTTATGGTCGTAGACAAGCATCCCAGATTGTGGAGCCGCAAATCCGGTGAGGGAGTCATTTGATGCGCGTGGAGTCCAGAGACCTCTACACGACAAGTAAGTTGACCGTTTGGAAAACGGGCTGGTAACAAACCCAATATAGAAGCTCTTGTCCATGCTAAGAACAGAAACATCCGCCCCGCTAGCTGCGCGCTTGGGACTATGCGTAGTATTGGTCGAGAATGAAGTTTCCGTCCATGTAAAAGTATCAAGGTCGTACTTCCAGATGCTATACCCAGGGAGATCCTTCTTTTCAAGCCAGTAAGATGAATTTTTCCAATCTTCGGTATCGTAGAAGTGGCCCCCTTGCATAAAGAGAGAGTTCTGATTTGAGCCTTTCCAGAGACCAAAGCGGTTGACCACAGGAACCCCCAATTGCTTCTTCTCTTGTGAGATTGGAACAAAATCCTTGGAGGTGAAGGGCTTGTTGAGGTCAATGACAACCGTTCGGGGATCTTGGTCGGAGTGAGCTTATAGAAAATCAGAACAGGGGAAAAAAAGAAACCCACTCAATTCCAAAATCTCGATGTTTTCACCATTCCACTTGTATTTGAATTTTGCCGTGCCCCCGTCAAAGATGAGCAGGTTTTTTCCATTGTGACTGACAACGATACCTTCACATTCCAAATGAGAACCAGCCTCTCACTGAGCGGAAGGAGGGGGCAAACTTTTATGAGCCAGAAGGCGACATCGGGAATCAGGTCCAAAATCCCATGTTTGCTTTTCAATATTGGATTCGACCGTCTTGGAGCCGAATATCCGGATGGTTTGGTTTGTCTGAGCAAGTGAAGGTAAACAGAAAACTGCGCAAAGAAGATAAGTAAGGAACATTGTTGGCAACCGCGGAACCGGAGTCTGATTCCCAAGCACAGTCCTTGGATTTCTCGGGAGCTAACACCGCAGATATAGTACCAAAGCGAAAGTGAACTGACACTACCATAATAATACCATGCCAGCTAGAGACTTGAAGAGCCACATTGATAGTCTATCCCGTCACATTCTTTTGGGCAGGGCTGTTCAATGGTGGGAAAAAGCAAAAAGAGTTTGGACGGTGCTTGTATGCCACATGTGGGTCTAGTACGCAGCCGGCGGTTGCCTGAACGATTCCAACACCGAGCCCAAATTTTCTGATCTTGAATGCACCTATCCGCTCTCAGCACTGATTGAGGGGAATACCTAGAATGGTTGAGCTGCAGATCCTTCCTTTTGGGTTGAAGTTTTTTTCTCGTAATATCAGATTTTTGCGTTGAAAGGCTGATACGAGTGACAGTGGATGATGATTCTGTGGTAGCGATCTCGTGGCAAGGTAAAGTTTAGTGCGGAATCCTCCGTGCCGGTTAGTGTTGGGATGCTAATACAGTACGGTAATAACATAGTGAAGGCATCATCGTGGCATAAGTAAGACCGATAAAGTCAGTGAGCACAAGCGGTTCCATACCAAAAACGGCCAATTCCGCATACAGTACTTGTTCTGGCACCAATACTTGACTCTTCCGTAACCCCAAATGAATCCAGGTTCTCCAAAGAGTAGTAGCATGAGGAGCAAATCTTTACCCAAGTTTGCGCCTGGACTATTGTTTTCGGCGGGAAAACTGTGTCTTGGCGGAATTTGAAAGTTCATCCGCATTCATACTACCGGTACTCTTGAGGAGTTGGGAATTGAGCGGACATTTGTATTATAGTATCATATAGAAACTGAGGTCCTTACTGCTTTCAGTGGTTCTATGGATGATTTGCATTTTCGTGAATTCTCCCCAGCGTGTCAAATCTGCGATTCTTGGGGTAAAATTACACGTGCCCAATCGCCTTTTCTGTCCCGCTCGTATCACTCTAAGATTGAGAAGAAGACCTCGACGTGATACCGCCTGGTTCTACTAATTCCGAGGACCTAACCTCTCGAAGCCGGAGTGTACCGTACGAGTAAAGAGAAGGGTATTGGAGCGACAGAACGAACATGCCGATGGTGCAAAAATGTACCCATGCGCCCCCACCAAATCAAAGCTCTCCCCGGGCTGCGCATTATGTCTGCTGGATACCTCTGGATTCTCTGAACCTTCTGATTTTCGTATTCCCGCTCATGGTCTACCGGCACGGACGAATCGCCGCCCCCCGATCCTATCGCGAACTGGGCGGGAAAGTGATTGTGTCTTAACACCGCCCCCGCCAGCAAGCCACCAGAGTGGTGAGGAAAACCGGACACCCGTGGGTGAATAAGAAATGAATACTGTAGCAATGGAACGGAAAACTCAGACGGAGGCGTAAAGTAGGGGTGTAAAGAGGAGGATGGTTATCGAACCTGAAGAGATTATCCCGGGTTGGTGGATTGGGGTGCTTTACCGCAATACCGGTACTGTACTCGCGTAACTGAAGTCCAAATCCGGCCCTCGACAGCGGTGTCGTTGCAATCTACCATAATTTATTCGAGTAACTTACCACCTCCCACTCTTAACTGATGGACTATACAAGCACAGTACTAGGGGTTTTCAAAGTTCAGAGGGGAGATGACGGTAAAATGATCAGCACTCAGCCATGTACTAGTGTCCATTAGTGTACATATCGACAGTAGCCAATTGTATCAAAGGATTTCAAGTAACATATTTGAGGCCCATAAAAACAGAGTTGAATAAAGCGGCCAGTCTTCGTATATTATCTTGGGTAAAAAAGTTAAATGAATTACACTCCACTGCACTCTGCCAACAACTGCAGCCAGCAAAATTACTTGCTATAGTGATTTCACACCGTTATTATTGAAGGTTACATTTAGGAAGCATGTCAGCAAATCACTATTAAGAGTTATGTCCTCAGTTGAGCTCTTTCCCTAAAGCATGATGGATCATTTCTGTGAGTTTGTCGTCCAGGAGTACATTCCTAACTAACTTTTGTAGTGTCACTTTACTGATTCTTGGCTCATTACGGACCTCATGAGCTCCGTCTCTACTAGAAAAAAAAAAAAGAGAGTATGGTATGGTAAAGTAAAGTGACAGTAAATTAACCATTTTTGTGCATGCCAAGATTACCTGAAACGCCACAGTAAGCTACTTTTTCTCAACTTTTTTAACTTTGAAAACCCCTAGTATGGCCTCGATACTGCACTTTACGGCGCGGTAAAATACACGGATTGTCACTCGGGACCCCTAGCGCAAGCAACGTACCAACGCACAACAGTACAACCGGTAGTAGCTCTGGGGCCCGAAAGAAGGTAATGATTATCAAACAGAAAATGATTTTTAAGTACCGTAATAATCAAGCTTAAACCTATCCAATACAAGATAAGACAGAACGTAGTTACCGGTATGTAGAAAAGCATTCCTAGCTAGATTACCATAGCCGGTATCCCCACACAAAAATAACAAGGTCAAATAAGGAACGTACTATGAATAAGCCTGGAAGAACAAGGAGAACAAGAACAATCAACAGCCGGGTATGGTATAAAAGAGAACATTCTGAACAAAGCCTTTGGGAGTATAAAGGAACGTTCGCACACGAACAACTTCCACTAGGATCGCTTCTTACCGCCAATTCTTGACCGTGAACGCTGTTAATAAGAACGCAAAAAAGCCGAAATTGAAATTGCCCAAATTGTTATATCTAAAAATACATTGATTCACAAGAGTGTAAAAGCCCATGCCATCTAACCATTATGAATTCTCCGACCAAGCCAAACCTAACGAAAATCAGCCGTTCATCTATTCAATATTAATAATGAACACCACCTCCTAACCCCCCAACAAAAGGTTTACCCTAGAACATTCTTCTGCTCGCCGCCCTTCTTCTTCTTCTTCTTCTTCTCTACCCTCCCATCCTTAACCCCTTTCTTCCCACCCATGACAACCGACTTGATCTCCGTATTGCTCCTCTTCAGCAGCACTGGATGACTACCAATATACTTCCCATTCATCTCTCTCGCCGCGCGAAAGTACTCATCCCCATCGCTAAACGCCACAAACCCATACCCCTTGCTCTTCGTCGTGCGCTTGTCTCTAATGACTCTAGCTTTCTGTACGCTGGGGTACTTCGAGAACGCCTTGAGCAGTGAATCATCTGTGACTTCGCCAGCGAGATTACCGACGAATAATCGGAAGTGCGAGGGGTCCCACTCGAGCAGTGATGAATCGGTCCAGGTTTGGCCTCCCCCCTGGCGGACGACGGTGGGAGCATTCTTTGGCTTGTTGAGCGGCGCCGCCGGATACTCGCTGCCTTCTACTTTTGATGCGGCAGGAGCGGCGGTGGTATTGCCGGAAGGGCGGGTAGAGGGGTCGTAAATGCTTTGTTGCTGGGCTATCTGAGCTTGCAGCTCCGGGTCTAGATCTGCGTATCTTGGATCCGCACGGCGGTTGAATGATTGCTGCGGTAGCGGAAATGGGTTAACAATGTGCGGCGCTCCTGATGGTGTAGGTGCTTGATATTGTTGCGCAGGGGGCTGATAAGCGGGTGGGTATTGTTGGGGATATGGCTGATTGTATTGAGGTTGTTGAGCATATGCCGTCGGTGGTGCCACTTGTCTGGGTCGGAAACCTGAGAACGCTGGAGGGGTTGTACTCTGCGGCATTGAGGGAGGCGGGGGACGAGGAGGGAGAGAGGAGGATGTCCCCGGCGGAGGTGGATATGACATTGTTTCGGTAGTTGGTGGTGGAGGTGATGTGGAGAGTGGAGAGGTGTTTCTTGTTCTGTGATGGCTTGTTATTGAAATCATGTCTTGGCACAAGGCTGCTCGCGCCTGCTGCACCTCTTGATCACGTGGTTCAAGAACCAGGCTGGAATCTGGGGGGGATACAGGGGAGTTTCCCCCCGTATTTTACTGTGCGAGTGATCGCAGGTGTGTATGATACTCGCACAGTACCGCATAGTAACGCCAGCCATTAATTACCCAAGAAAACCACCCTCCATCACTCTGCCAAAATATCATACTCTGTACACCACCACAGACCCTAGAGTGGTGTCATACAAGGGCCGCCGTCACTCCAAAGAAAACTACCGGCGCCTCAATCAATTGTGTGAAGTCTCCTCTCAAGCGCAAAACACTGCAAATAATCGAGATCGCACCTTAGTTTACAATACCAGAAGTCCCTTTTATGTACCATAACATATCTTCTCCATTGATATCACTGCATGCTTGGCCTCACTTCCTCATATCATCATACCCGAGTACCTCTTCCCGCAAAGAAAAATCGTCTCTTAAGAATCTTCCAGGTCGTTTATAGTATGGGGACACTTCGTGATTGAGGCAGGGAAGTGCTCGTAGGCGTATGGCGACAAGGATGTGATTTCCAACTTTCTTTTCTTCCGTATTGGCGCTTGATTGGTGGGATGTTGTATCGTACTGGTGATCGATCAGTCTTACGCGGGTTTGGCTGGGAAGGCCCGGGCTATGATTGGCCTCGGGAGCTAGATTCGGCCAGCTCGGTACTCGAGTATATAAGGTCTATGATGATGACCGTTTCCCGCGGGTTAATATTTCTGGTAAATTATCTATCGATCCACCCAATACCAGTAGTGGACTCACAATTCAATGTCGGCGTCTGCCTTTCCAGTGCTGCTTCTTGGCGGCGCGCTGGTACCATTGGGGGGGTTCACGTAATATCACAACACTTTGCGATGGTGGTGCTTTTTATTTGGAAACTGTGATAAATCTGTATATCATACGCTACTGCTTTTACTGTACAGCGGGAACCTCCCACAAATGTAGTAACAGGTGCGATTCTCTGTTTGAACCCCCGCTAGTAACAACGAAAAAAGACCCAAGCGATATCGGTATGTACCGTGGTAACATATCAAGTAGGTGTAAAATAGAGCCGTTCATTATCCCGTGTACTACTATTTTTTATTTTTTTTCCTTACTGTAGGTAGGTAATTTTTTGGAGAAAACAAAACGTTCCGCCCATCCGCCCAAACTCCTCTAACCCAGCAGAGACAAAGCTAGAAAAGTATGTATCTAACAAAGGAGAATAACAAGCTTAAACCCGGTTAGTTTGGGTTTGGGAAGGGTGGAAGTGAGAAAGAAGCGGTTCGGGAGAATCGAAAAAATGGCAAAAAACAGTGGAAAATAACAAAAATAATCATGGGGCATGCATGCCTGTGGCTCACAGCTGGTTGTTAATAATGGTGTCTCATTCGATAACGATCGGCTCGTCCTGTCTTCCTTTCCCACGGAATCTCGGTTTGCTCTTCCGAGGGTGCGATGGCCCACTGGAATTGCTGCCACGGGAGGTCTTTTTGTTGGGGACTGGGCCATTTGCGGAGCTCGGGCCGGTGGCTTGCTGAACTGGGCTAAGAGTTTGCGCGACGAAAGGCATAGTCTCACCCCACTGTCTCTCTTCCATCAGAATGTCCTCAAGCGGTCCAATTCGATCCACGTAGACCTTCTTCATCAACCAACGCTGTTCTTCGATTTTCCCGTAGTTTCCTCCGAGGAGAACACCCAGTAAACTTCTATTTTGTCTATCGACGAACTGCAATGTCTCGAATCTCTTCATCTGGCTAACGAGATCATCGAGGGCTTCCGCCCAAAGGGTCAGTATCATCTTAATCTGATAGCTACTGCGCGAGATGTCGTTCTCACTGTTGTTCGGATCCTGGATGCATAAGAGATCGGTTTGCGGCGGTGTTGCTCCCCTCTGGATGATAGGAAATACGTCGTTCTTGCGGAAGTAAGAGGGTTTCCTAGAATCCACACATATGCCTAGAGTCTCGGTGTTGAAGTTTTTACCATACAACTCCAGAAATTCAAGTAGCATGACCCCTAGGTGTCTGCGAGGGTCCATCCTCCCACTGGCCGCACCAGGGTGCATTTGAAGCATGCTTACAATGAGGCAGGTGACTGAAAAACTTCCCAATCCCCCAAGATACACTTCATTGAGGCCGCGCATCGCAAGAAACTGCTTGATGACCGTAAGCAACATTGGCATCGCCGGGTACTGAGTTTTCCATTTGATAAATGTCTCATTGGCCACCAAGCCTGAAGAATTCTCAAACGAGATATCGACGTGGATATTCGTTTCGCGATCCACAAACTTGACGATTGGCACCTTTGCATTGGCAATCACCGCCAAGCTTCCCGGCTTCGGGGTGTTAGAAGTAAGAAGGGCATGCCTAAGCTTGTAGAGTGCATTTCTTTCTGAATAGCGAGGTATCCCGATCTTCGCAAAGGAAGCAGATATCACAACTAGGTCGATATCGCTAGTTGGCAGGTAGAGCTCCGCTGCAAACGACCCGAAGACCCGGAGATCGGTATCAGGCCAAAGCTTAGTTACTACGGCTCGTACACGATGAACCAACTCTCTTCTAACGGCATGTTCGTAGGCGCGAGGTTGAATATAAGCAATGAAGTCTAGGATCTCGTTATGAAGCCTATAAGTAGAGCAAAGGGAGTTAGATTCATTTTCATTTTCTATTGGGCTCGGTCAATGAAAGATATAATTTTCATGTGCAAATTTGGCGATACTCACCAATTAGACATACACAGAGATCTCGAGTGATCGCTCCCCATCTTGGTCCAAGGGAACGGATCAGACCTGGGAGTGGCCATATACTCATGAGTGATATTGCCGTCGATGGCGGTCTTACCGCGACTCATGTCAGAATAACTTCTCTTTCTGTTTTTGGGTGTGTCTAATTGACGGCCATATCCCTTATCCTGCGTCGCGGGGTTTCCTGATGCGTTGAAGGATGTGCGTTTAGAGTGGGCAGCGGTAGGAAGACTAGAAGGACCCCCATTGTTGGGTTGTCGGACAGAGCGGTTACGGGGTTGTGAGTCCGGGCCCCGTAGCTGGGGTGGGGGTGAAGGTTTGCGATAGGTTAAAGGGCGAGGTGGTAAACCTGGTGGTCCCGTGTCTTTAGGTGGCCCAAAATGGTTATATCTGTGAGAAAAGCTTGGGTCGTCGCGGTTATCCTTGCCATTCACCTTCCTCCTCTTATGGCTGGAATCCTCATCATCTTGACCTAAATGGATAGGCCCGTCACCAAAAGAAAGTGAGATAAAATCATCATTATCTTGAATAGGATTTTTAGGCTTTCCCACAGAGGCTCTGGTTTTAAAAGAACGAATCAGAGAAATTACATCTGGCTTCTTTTCTCCGTCTACTGCTCCTTCCGTAGCTGAAACGACCTTCGCAACCGCTAACCCTGGGTTTTCATCGTCTGACATGTCCATCTCAACTTCGTCATCAGCGCAAGCTGCATCGCATATGTTTTCACCAACGCCATCACCTGATCCGTCAGGGGCGGATAAGAATTCGCCTCCTGTAACCATTCCTGGCAACAAATCAGGGGTCTTCTCGCGGACATTGAATGATAAGATTGGCCTCTCATGAGCGGGGATGGGAGTCCATTTTTGTGGTTTCGGTTGTTGCTTTGTTTTTTGGCGCTTCCCGGGTTTGGATCCTTTGGATCCTTTCAGGTGTAGAGAAGGGCCCCGGTTGTCATCCTGTGGGCGATTGCTTGGTCTATAGCTGTCCGTTTCGGTTGGCATCTGACGCTGATGTTGATAGGTGAATTCATGGTTGGGATTATTCGGATCGCCGCGTCCGGTAAAACGGTGGGTATCGTCGACCCTATAGTCACGATCTCGGTCGGCCATGCTGGAGTTTTGTAAAATGAAAAGGCCAGTATAATTCTAGACCTGCGTTAGGGAGGGAAAGCCGAGTTTCGCAAACTTCCGCCAGACCGAAACTAGCGCAGAAGCAGAGCTTTAAGGTTGGAGCGTGGGAGCACGGGAGGGAGTTCATCCACTCGAGGGGGTGGGCGGAAAGACAGAATGCAGATCTCCAGGATTAGAAGGACCTCACGTTGGGCTTGGAAGCGAGGAGAGAGAGGGAGGTGGTGAGGGTCCTCCCTTCTTTTTATTTTTCTTTTCTTTTCCTCGTTCGGCGAAGTGATGTTGGGATGAGGGTTTGGCGACAAGGTCCGGAATTGTATGGGAGGCGAGAGCCTCTTTCGAAGAAACTTTGGTTCTTGGCGTGCGCTATTCCTACGCCAAGATATCTCTTATCTGATTGTACAGGATCGGGGGTGATGCTATCCGAGTATCCTAACTTTATCGAGAAAAGGCTTGGTAAGTACCAGATCACACCGGAAATGAGATTACTTGCAGGATTTGTCTTTGTGGAGGCAGGTACCGCGCTGCACTGTACAATGCGTACCGGTGCCGTAGACTTCCTTCTTGGCCAGACGACTGAGCTGAAATACGAAAGTTTCCACTTGAAGTATTATACCTGGTGGATTATGGTGATACTAGGAGTATTGGGCACCATTAACTTTTTTCGTGTAGAGCAGAATAACATACGGTACCTTTCCCCATGTTGGCTGCGGTTTGGAGGTTAGTCTAGTCTAGGCACAAATAGTGGGGTATATGGGTACTCGGACAGTATCATATCATGTGGTTGAAATTTTATCAGTTCGAGGGTATAAGGATTGAGATTCGGCTTAGTGAGGTAAGTTATGGTTACAGAGTATGGTATACTATTCTAATACCGGACGTAAAATCCTATCGATGATCTGCTGTCATAGTATCTAGGTTAGTCGATCTCGCTTCCTTAATCCAGACGAACCCCAGCCTAGTTTCTAGTAGTACTGCATAGTTCCGCGTAAACAATTCTGTGCACTGCCGTTATCACCAACGTCGTAGCTATGGATGGACCCGCCGATGTTGACTATGACTGCTAACTTAATAGCTCGTTCTAGGACTTAGACCTCGTGAGGAATCAAGAATCTATGACGGCCTGGGAAATGAATTCTTGGGTGTGGAAATGGAAGGCCTTGTGCCAGTACCGGTACGGTACTTGGGGCCCGCCCGAGTCCCTCGTTGCAGGGTTTTCGGGGGGCGGGGAAAAAACAATCTTTGAGTCCGGTCTCAAGGAGGGCGGAATGAAACATTTCAGCTGGTGTGATACTAAAAGTATATAACTCCTGCTACCAGTGAGACTTCCGACCCCCCGCTTTCCTGGTGTATCTTGACTGATCCGCTTCCCCGCTTGACCCACTTTCCGGTCCAATACGTTGACCTACTCAGGGCCCAAACCTTGGGGCTGCCGCTCATCTTGCTGCAAGTACTCGTATATACGCAGGATATACGTAAGGAAGGTACCCAGCTATAAACGCGCTACTGGTAACTTTTGGCTTAAGCCGGGAGGGACCATCACGGTCCCCTACCGTATCTTCCTCATCCCTTTCATTTTTTAATTGAGCCCAGCTGTTCCCAGCGTGGAGAGGAGCTATCCTCCGTTTGTTTTTCTACTAAGGCTAATCTTGGGTTCAAGTTTCGAGAGTTCTTGAAGTATGTCTGGAGAGGGCAAAAAATCTATGCTACCCTTTTTGGGTGGGCGAGCATCTGTCCTCCGCCGGAAGTATGCTTCTCAGCCCGTGTCTCCTCGGGGCAAGCCCACCGGCAGGATTGCAAGGAACGTTCTGGGAAGAAGTGTGACACTGGATTCTTATTTACGGAATGATGGTTTCCGAAAGGCAGCTTCAGTCTCAGGGCAACAGCACGAGATAAACCAGCCATCCCGGGCCGACTCACCAAGGCCAAGGGGCCTTTCTGCCAGCGCAGAGGATCCCATGGGAAATTCAGTGGGGAGTCTATCGCTGTTTTCTGTGCGGTCTATGCCGATAGCTCCGATCGAACAGGACCGCTTGGACAGGTGCAGCTTGGGAGGATATATCTCTAGCCCCTCTGCATCTTACACAGCCCCGCAGAAAACAGGGCACTCGTCTCTACCTCGATTGTCCCCTATAGTCGTTGCCGGCCCAGACTCAATACTGTCGAGCAGACAATCTGTTTTGAGAACGCTCATTCCATCACGGAAAGAAAGTAGCCTGATTGTTCCTGAGAGTGGTGCGAGCAGTCACCCTACGCTATTGATGAAAGGGTACTGTGCATCTTCCGATGATGAGTGCGCATCGGGGAGTGTCTCTTCCGAGAGTATTGGCTTGGGTGGAGTGACGATCCTCAATTTTGTGGGAACGAGCGAACCAGAGGAGGACAGGAGGTCTACGGAAGTAACCAAATACCAAGGGACGGATCCCGGGTCAATCACAGAAGGGGAGATTGGGCTCGATGAGGCTATTATGGCTTCCTGCGGCCATCTTCCCAGAGTCTCGCCGAGTCTGGAGCCTTTGGACCTCAGACTTTCTCTTAATACTGACTTTGGGAAGGACGCCACGGGTGATCCCGATCCGTCATTTCACCGAGCTGCTGGATCTCCCGGGGGGCCTGTAAAAGAGGCTTTTGTCGAGCAAGTAGGGTCGACATTTTATGTCAACAAATTGAAAAATGATTCACTAGGGAGACTGCCTCAGATAATTGCGCTGGAACAGAGTTCCTCGGAGCACGAACCGCCAGAGTTGATAGCGACACGGAAATCTTCCCCAGAAGACTATAGATCTCGGAAGTCTGAAACCCTCAGTTCTAACTCTTCAAATGAAACCATTCACTCAGGAGCGAGGAATGTCGCGATTCCCCCCGGAGAGTCTGACCACCGCTATCATGGAAGTTTCTATCGCGGATCTCACGGTGAGATGGATATTGGTTCTGCTACAAACGTAAAACTTCAAGGTGAAGGAGGTATTGTGCCTGAGGCAGCATGGGTCAGGGCAGCCAGTGAGGAATTTTTGAGAGAAGAAAAAGGTATTGTTGAATTAGAAAGGAGACCCTTCCCACCTGGACAGGGCGGAAGTAACTCTCAAGGGATACATCCAGCGCCGCCAATCAAGACCACGGTTTTGTGCTACACAAACGTCGTCCCGGAGCAACCCAGGGCCTCAACACCGGTCCTCACAATTGGTGATGGTGATATTAGTCAACCGGATAGCCCATCTGACAGTCTTGGGTTCTCGTCGGTAAGATGGTCGCATGTTTCCGTGGCATCTCCCATGTTGCATGCGAGCGGTTGCGCTGGCGGATCTGAGTGTTCTAAGAGTTTGGGAAGTATCAAGGCTTTACTGTTGAACGAGCGCATTCAATTGAAGGAAGATGATGCAAGGTCTAGGAATGGCGCGCCTTGCGATAGGTTTTCACGTGAGGCTAGATCATGAGGGACTGTCCAATGCTAGGTTCTGGGCGAGGTCTCTCTTAGCACCATATGGGTGGCAGCGGTCTATGGGATGCGTCCTTAACGGGAAGGTTGCAAATGGTTTTTTTCGTGAAGGCGATGCGCTTTTCGGCGTTCTAGCTATCCGATCAGAGGCAGCAACTATGCTTATTTGATCAGCAGACACTTTGAGAGTAATGAGAAGAGGAATCACAGACATTGATTTTCACTAATTGAATAATCAGGAGTTTTTGTAAAACTATCAAAACTACAGGTTGTTGAGCGACCTTCCTCGAGCTGAGTGAAGGGCTCTCATCCAGAATCGAACAGCCCGGCCAATCTCCCATCCGCTTGAGCGATGCTTTCCTCCAACTCGGCCATCTCAACTTCCCTTTTCTCTACCGCCATCATAGCCCTTAAAATACGAATAACCTTCTTCAACCTGCCAACCACCTCAACCCCCCCCTTCCTCTCACCTCCCCCACAAACCGTCCCATAACAGCTCGTTATAGCTTTCAACATCTCAGGAACATATCCACAAATTCTGACCCAGCAGACCCCCATCACAACCTCCACGGCATCTAGCGTAGCGGCCAGCAAACCCTGCGCAAACCCAACGAACGGATCGCCCAAAACCGTGCCAAAAATCTGAACCAGATCGCCTAAATGCCTCACTGCGTAAACCCTCATGTCCACCGCCAGTGCGGATATTTGACACATGAGCTCCTCCGCGATCCGTGCATTCTCACCGGCAAAGGTGAAACCTCGAACAATGCCATTGCGAAATATTGCATCCAGCTGCTCCGCCCGGGGGCGGTTATCCGTGGCGGATATCCGAGCGAGAGTTCTCAAGACTTTGTACGTCGCCTGTAGCAACGGTATCGAATACCTTGTCGGGGTTAAAGGTGGCAGAAGAAGTAAGTCTGGCACGAGTGTATCACGAAGAACCGGTACGAGCCCAGTCCTCGTCAGTAGCCCGTCGGGTAGTTTCGGTAGCAGAGCGGAAAGTAAATTACTCGCGGAGGTTTTGTGCTCCGGGTTCGTACCATCATGGATGCTTAGTAGCGGGGGTATGAGCAATGGCCAAGCGTTCTCCAGCGTATCGGTGGATAAATGCGCTGTTATGTACGATAGTAAAGTTACGGCTTGCGGTAACTCCCTGGGCCAGGTAGGTGTCTGCAATGCCGCGCCTTTGTTCGTGGATTCGCGCTGTGGAGCGCGACCGGCGGGGGTGAGCGGAGATTTGAATAAGGGTTTTATAGCGGCCGTTAGGATTGCCATAAGGGTTTGTGCAGAGCTCAGCTCTGGATCGGACGATCGGAGTGTCATGGAGAGATGGTGGGATGTGGGGCTAGTCCACGGGTCTGCGAGGTTGGTATATGTTATGGCTGCGATGGCGACGGTTGGTCTTACTGCCGATGGGGACGGTGTATGAGAGAGCGAGGAATGGAGGAGAACTAGGGCTTTTTCGGAGACCCTGTGGAAACATTGCCAGGTGGTTTGGTCGCGCACGGGCTCATCTTCGTTGTCATCTTCCTCTCGGAAGTACTGCTCGGCGGGGAGGAGGACGTGTGGTGGATGGAGGACGGTGATCAGGTATGTCCGGAGTTCTTCGGAAGCGAGAAGGTGTGGAGCTGTGTCGAGTAGTAGAGAGAGCTCGTCAAGATTTTCTTGGATCTGAGAGGTGTGGTTTTGATTTCTGTTAGTTGGTCAGTTATATCGCAAAAGATGGTTGGGCGGGTAAGTGGATAAGGAGGTCCTTTACTTGTTGGTATTTGCTACTTGTGTCTCCGAAGATGGGTACTTCGCAAAGAGCTCTAAGTTCGTCCATTGTTCGAAATTAGCGGTATTCTGAATTGGATGAGGTTAAAATGATGGCGGGGAGTTGCTTGTTGTTCTGGTGGGTTGTAAATGAGGCTCTGTTGCTTTCATGCCCCTGGTCAGGGTAACTGTCTTAACGGTCCAAATAAGTAATAATACAAAAAAGTTCAGAGATATGATACCTTGCTCCCAAGCTTTCAATCCAACCCAACGCCTACAATTTAATAATACGACCATGGCATCAACAGCAAAAGGCTCAGCTTCCTATAAAAAAAAGGATGGATTTCTCGTTCTGGAGAAGGACTCTGTCACTTGGACTCCTTCAAATGCTGAGACCCCGTCTTTAAAAATTCCTGTTTCAACAATTACAAGTATGAGTCCAAATTACCACCCCCCCACACCATTTGCTCACAGAAGAAAGATCTCCAGGCAACTCCTGCAACGGTGGCAAAAGTCATGATCAAGGTCTTCGCAACTAAAGAAGGCGGTACAGCGGAGCCTTACGTCTTCACATTCACCTCCGCCTCTTCCGCTCGCATGGAAGCCGATGTGATGAAGGAGGCATTAACCACCGCAATTCAGACCTTCAAGACCAATTCCGGTGCCGCAACACCCTCCTCTGCCTCTGCAGGTCCTACCACTACTGCCGCTTCCTCAGCTACAGCCTCGGGGGGCACCGCTGCAAAATTAGCCGGCAAACTCACGGACTGGAGCAAAACCAGACTCGAAACAGATCTCGAACTCCAAAAATCCCTCCTAAAAGCCGACCAAGAGCTCTCGACAACCTTTTCGGAGGCCGTGCTCTCTGGGGCCGTAACCGCAGACCAGTTCTGGTCCACGCGCACACATCTTCTCCGTGCGCATGCAATTGAACGGGAGCAGAAGCGCGGCCCATACAACGTGCTCGCCACGATAAAGTCTAAGACCGTTGACAACGTCGTTAAGATGTCTTTGTCGCGCGAGGCTATTCATGACATTTTTGACCAGCACCCATTGGTTAAGATGGTTTACGACGAGAATGTGCCGAAGTTGCCCGAGGAAGAGTTCTGGAGTAGGTTCTTTTTGAGCAGGCTTTTTAAGAAATTAAAGGGGGATAAGTTACTGCCGACGGATAATATGGATCCAATACTTGATCGTTATTTGGGGAGAGATGATGAAGGTGGGCTATCTTATGGATACCTGGGTGAAGGAGGGGCTAATTATGGGGGGTAGAAAATTCGAGGAAACGTAGGAAGCTGGACCATGTTCCTAGAACTATGGATATTGAGGGCAATGAGCAGAACTTGAGTCAAAAGAAGGGGAATGCTCCTGATTTGACTATGAGACCTGCACGCACTGAGAACGTTCCGATTATCAAGACCTTGAATAGTCTTAGTTTGAAGTTGGTGGACTTGGTCGCGCCGTGAGTGTTCTACTAACTTCGCTACCGGCATTGCTAATAGGCTCCACCCAGCACCGACACTGACCCCAACCAAGTCGAAGACCAAGACGAGCGTTACATCAACGAACAACGCCTAATAGACCTTCACGGTGACCCCGAAGAAGAGCGCATCATCCTCAACATTCGCGACCAACGCCAGTTCTTCTCGGCAAGTAGTAACGCCGATAAAGCGCGTAAAGAACTCTACTCGAACCTAAAACCCGAGACCGTACTCCAGGAGATCCAAAAGACCCTCGGAGAAAGCAACCTCAACCTTCTCACCGCTCTCCCTAGTGGCGGCACTGGTAAAGGGAGAAAGGCCCAACTCTTCAAAGCTACCACACAAATCGTGGCGGCGGTCAAGGACCGCAGGGAACAGATGTTGAATTCCAGCGGGCTTAAGCACAAATCTGAGGGCTTACCCCCGAACGTATTCAATAGCGTAACGCTAGTACATGCTACAACTAATGAATTTCTCCGGCACTTCTGGCTGGCCTTCTTATCTGGGGACGAGAAGCGCGCTGGGGACATCATGAAGTTGGTTAACAGCTTGAAGAATTCGAAGGAGAGAATTGCATCCATTGCTAAGACCGCCGGTGAAGAGCGGGAGTTGGAGAGGGCGAGGAAGAAGAAGGAGGCGCAGGAGGAGTATAAGAGGACTGGAGTGAAGCCTAAGCGGAAAACGACCGAGGTCGGTGGTGGGAGTAAAGTTGTTGAGGAGCTGCTGGCACCAACGATTGTTGCAGTAGATAAGGCGTTGGGGAAGTACCAGGCTGCGCTGGGTAAGGCGGACAAGGGGTCGAGGACTGCTGGGTAGAATGGGGGTTGTTGGGGTTGTTGGGTTTGCTTGGAGTTTGGGTTTTCTCTTTGGTGCCGGACAGAATTGGTCATTGCTTAGATTGCTCGTTTCTTCTTTCCTCTCTTCAGATTTAGTGGGGTCGGCTATTTGTAATTACTAGATTGATTAATTGGGTTGGTTGGTCGGTTGAGTAGGCGGGAACCTCGTGTGTGTAATATACAATGATTCCCTAGGATAACCTATTCCATCTGTCCGTTTCAAACTGATGATCTAGAGAACTGGGTGGAAATATCCAAATATAAAAAAAAATCTATTTAACCTTCCTCACCTTGATCTTTATCGTCTCCTCGTCAATAAATATGCCCTACACACCCTCAGTCAGCTATCGTTAGTTCCCCCCCTCCCCCAAGCGACCCAAGAGAGCACATACCTTCCCCTTATACGGTTCAGGTTTCTTCCACTCCCTAATCCTCGCGGCAAACTGGTTGACCTTGGTCTTATCCACCCCCTCCAGCAAAATCCTTGTGGGTGCAGGCACGCTACACTTGACGCCCTCAGGAACGGGCATCTCGATAGTGTGACTGTACCCCAATCGCATCTGCAGCAGTTTTCCCCCGCCATCGATCATAGCCCTATATCCAACCCCCACCAAGCGCAATATAGCGGAGTGACCCTCCGTCACGCCGAGCACCAGCTTCTGCAAGTTTGCCCGCGAGGTGCCCCACATCTCGCGCTGCCGGCGGATACTCGCGTCCTCGACCGTGATGATCGCGCGCCGGGACGTGGACGATGGGATGGGAGTTTCCTTGACCTTTACGAAGGGCGGGAGCTCGAGGTATAGTTTGCCCAGTGGGCCTTTTACCTGGCTGGACGTTTCTAGGTTAGATGGGTGAATAGTCGTGTGCGCGATTGAATCGAGAGATGGGGGAGGGGGGGGGTTGTACAGCGAGCCTATAGGTGTTTCACGAGGATTCTTGCTTTCCGGAGGTGGGAGTTTGGTGAGTGTTACGGTGTCCGGGATCACAACGGGGGATTTCCCAATCTTGCTAGACGCTGCGGATGTGCTGGTGAAGTTGCGGACGCATTCCTTTGGCACCTGTCGAAGACATCGGTTCAGGAGGAGGCGCATTTTTGGGTGCTCTTGTGAGTGGTTAATTGAGAGGTCCTTTTCTGCCTTCGTCCTGCAATTCGCGGGTCTTGTGGGGTTGGTGGGTGAAATGTTAAAGCCGGGTAATTGGATGTTTGATAAGGGTTTCCTACCCACTTGGGAGAAAGGGAAAAAAAAAAGTTCTAGGCCTGAGACATGACAACTCAGAAATTGTTCAGCGTTAGCAAAAGGGATATTTGATTACCACAACCCAATTCTCAGCATTCATCCATCCTTTCACATTCCCCCGTCTATCTAGCAATTTTACACTTCTACCTCTACTTCTCTCATACCTCCATAATACTACAACAATTTCCCCATAAAAAATACCTGAAACCAAGTAACCCGTTTAAAACGAGACACCGCAC
Organism: Tuber umbilicatum; assembly: GCA_003313605.1. Classification (NCBI taxonomy): domain Eukaryota; kingdom Fungi; phylum Ascomycota; class Pezizomycetes; order Pezizales; family Tuberaceae; genus Tuber; species Tuber umbilicatum. The sequence goes on along the minus strand of QLOI01001695.1, from coordinate 38,090 downwards.
ACAGACCACACAATGCCCCCACAACCTGACCTTCTCGAAACCCTAACGACACTTACCACCTCCCTCACCACGACTAGCACATCCCTCCAATCCCCCGAATTCCCGACACTCACGCCTCCGGAGAATGGTATATCCCTCTTGGACCTGAAGAACGAGCTCCTTCTCTCATACATTCACAACATCGTCTTCCTCGTACTCGTCCGGCTCCGCTCGGGCACATTGAGCAACGGCGTGGGCGCAGATGCAGTCAAGGAACTGGTCAAGATCCGCGTTCTGTTAGAGCGGGGTGTGAAACCGCTGGAGGGGAAATTGAAGTACCAGATTGATAAGGTCATCGCTGCGGCGTCGTCGACGGCGGCCGATACCACCCCTGCGACGGCGGAGATAGAAGTGATAAACGGCAAGGGCGGTGATAAAGATAGCTCGGGTGAGGACGAAGATGTGATAGTACGAAACGACTGCGACGACTACCCCCTTCGGCGAAAGCCCACTTCAGGCGCAGCTGCGGCTTCAGCACCGGTATCAACACTCGCTAGGAAAGAGCTCGCCTTCCGCCCCAATCCAGCCGCTCTTGTAAAACCCTCTGCTCCGGCGCTATACTCCTCATCCACTGCGAACCCCTCCGACGGCATATACCGCCCACCCCGCATTTCTGCGACCGCAATGCCGGAACCCAACAAGACCGCAGAGAAAAGTAAGCCCCTCCGCCGCAAGTCCCACATGCTCGATGAATTCGTCACAGAGGAGTTGTCCACCGCACCAATAGCGGAGCCATCCGTCGGCTCTACTATTATCGACTCCGGCCGTGTGGTCAAGACCGCGCGTGATAGGCGCGAGGAGCGGGAGAGGCAGGAGTACGAGGAGAATAACTTTGTCAGGCTGCCGAAGATGGGTAAGAAGGAGGCTCGGGAACTGAAGCGCCGGGGCGGGAGAGAGGCGAGCGGCATGGGCGGTGAGGATTGGTCGAGTTTCACGGGGGATATAGAGAGGTTGACGAAGGGGGCTGATAGAGCGGGTAAGAGCGCAAAGTTGTTGGAGAGGAGTCGGAAAAGGAGGGGTGATGGGGATAATGAGGAGGGGGGCAGTTCGAGGGTTGTGGGGGAGAGCTTTGAGAGGAGGAAGGAGAGGTTTTCTAAGAGGCGGAAGACTTAGATGAATGTCTATGGATAGATAGATAGATAGATAGATAGATGTTTTAAAAATTTCATCTCCTTTTAAGTGGCTAACTTGCTTTGCATTTGACCTGTATCATCATTAATCTATTCTCCATTTCCACAAAAAACAAACTTATCTTTCACTACCACCGCAGTTAACATTCTACCTCTTAAACCCCTTAACAAAACCTTCCACCATGCCAACGATCTTCTCCATTTCCGCCTCGAGGCCAATATCCTCCAACTTCGCCCCTACCCACCCCCTCGACTGCTCCTCCTTCTCCAAATCCCTCCTCACTTCCTCCCTCTTCCTGGAAACCACACCAGCAAATACTCCACCGCCACCATGACTCCTCCCCACCTGCGCAGCACACTCACATAGAAGCCCCCAAATCAACTTCCCGTAATCCACTCCCGGAATCTGCAAGAGCAAGTTCGCAAGCGTGAACCCGTGCACGACTCGCACAGGATGGAACCTCTGTGGGTAGAATACCGGGTCGAGGCGTAAGTAGACCAGTAAATAATGCAGTAGGGCCCGTTCCCAATTTCTCGACGGGATATATTCGCTCTGCACAAGCGCTAAGTGTAGCGCGGCCAAGGGCTGTCGGGGTAGCGGCCATATAGGAGAATTATATAGTTGCTTCAAGCTGGAGATCATTGCTTCACTCTTATCCGAGTCAAGTGCAGACCAGGCCGTCTGCTCGAGTACATCCACGTCCGCAGTCACCAGGAATGCTCGGGCACACTTATTGCAAAGCACCGCTTCGCGCGAGGGTATTCCGACCCCACCGCAGGTGCACAAGAACCCGTCCGTGGGGCCAGCAGGGCTGTTGCAGCGCGAGCAGGCGCAGGTGAAGAAGTACTTCTCCGATAGTTCCAGCTGGCGGCGTTCGCGGGGCACTGTATTGTCAATGTATGATATCAGGACTTCAGCGTTCGCAGGGATGTCTTCTAGCGCACGGACTTGGAGGACTCGGCCGTCGAAGAGCATGACGGCATTGGGCGTGCAATCGTGGTTTATGCTCGCGGCTAGCGGGTCGAATGCGATACCAATGGGGTCGAAGGCCTCCGTGACGAGGGTCATGGAGTTTACCAGCACCTATACCACAGCCTCCACCGTCAACACCATCCCCCCCCCCACCTTACGAGAAAGAAACGGGAAAGAAACCACAAACAGCACAATACAACCTCCTAACCTCCTCCTCCCCCTTCCCCGTCCCCGAATATCCATGTGCCCCCTTCCCCATCACAAATATCCCCTCCCATCTCTTCCCCCCGGCCTCAGTACGGAACCTCTCGACATGATCCTCACACTGCGCAAGCACCCCCTCTTCGGCATTCTGCATGAGCACCCTCATCGCGACGCGCACAGAACCCGGCAACGCCCTCGGCAGCTTAGCAAAGGTTTTGCATTCGTGCTTGTGCACGCGCTTCCAGTCTTCTATTTGACAGTCCTACTTTCCCTCCTTCCCAATTAACTCCCCTTGTTCCTTTTTGCCGAT
>QLOI01001695.1:6850-35428 GCA_003313605.1 Tuber umbilicatum | reverse complement strand
GGGGGGGGGGGCTACGACCCACCTACCTTCCCACAGTACTTGACAACTTTACACCCTAAGCATGCGGAAAGCTTCCGCGGGAGACCGTAAGTTGTTAGGATTGAGGGTGTGTCCGGGGAGTGGTGAAGGCAGTTGCTGCAGGTGTTCTGCAGGTGCGCATCATCCGGGATCGTCACGAGGGGTTTGGGGATCGACAGGATTTGCGTGCCGACTGGGATCGCGGTTGTTGTGAAGAGGCCGTGGCCGCCTCTTGAGGAGTGCCTGCGGGTTGTTTTCGACATTTTCGTTGTGGGGATTGCAATTGTGGACAGGCTTGGTGGGGTTTGGAAGTTTGCATGCGGGGTGACGAAATGTTGGCCAATCTTCTGACTTGGCACACGAGTGATCGATTGTGACCCTAGCACGATATGCCTGATACCCAGATTCACGTCGAGCAGGGTATGTTATCGACAAGCTATAAAATATAGAATACATGGCAATGTCCACCTGAAAGAGAGTATCGATTGTCTAAAAGGAAAACATACGGAACAATGCTGTGGAAAGAAACATGACGAGAAAAGTACCTGGTCCCTCCACACAGAAATACTCACTTTCCCTTCTCTTTCTGTCGACGCCTTTTACATGAGTTTCCCAACGTCCCTTGTATTTATGCGGCAAAGTGTGTAACGGAGCAAAGCAATCTACATTCCCTCAAACTCGCCGCCCGCATCGTCATCGTCAATGTCTCCATCCTGAATCTCCTTGGCCAACTCCCTCTCTCGCTCCCTGGCTTCCTGAGCGTTCTTAAGTTCGAGCCGATGCTGATTCATAGGGAACCTCATAGCCTATCGAGTATCAAAGAATCAGCAAAATACCCCTAACAGCAATCCCAAAAAACATCTCACCTTAACGCTATCGTTATGTAAGCTCATACAGAACATGATCCTCTCGTGGAAGGCCTCTTGCGGTTCTTGAGTAGCATAAACGTCCAACAACTCCTTGCTCTGCATGTAACCCTTCTCATGGTTTAAAGTGGCCTCGATAACACCATCTCGAATGGCCTTAGCAACAATATACTCAGCACTTTCCTCACTATCTAATCTAAGTCTGACGCAAATATCCCTCAGTGAGATCTTTGAATAACTCAAACTCATCATACGAATACCGGTCTTGATGACGTTCTGGCGCAGGCGGAGAATAAGTGAATATGTACCGTCTTTCTTGAACGTCTCAGCGTGCGTGTTAAGTGTATCAAAGAACGAATCGAGTTCTCCAATCCGAACAGCCTGCACGAGCAAAAAGTATGCGTGTAGAGACTTTTCGAGTCTAGGTTCACGGAAGATGGACCGTTCCGGAATATCCCCCATGAGAAGCTCAACGATAATATTGAGCTTGTTGGCAGCCTGGACGAACCCGGCGGCAGCAGCAGTCTGGGGAGCTTTGCGGATAGCTCCCACAAGCTCGTTGTGCGCTGCGGTGTAGTCAAGCTGGATAGCACGGATACGGCCAAGATAGTATTGGTAACGCGCAATGAGGTTATTGGCCGCAGACTCAGGGAACACAGTCTTTGAAACGAGATGATCGGCCTGGGTGATATGCGATGTCTGGAGGTAATTGCGCAGGAGAAGCGTAATCAGGGTAGCTTGTGTGTCAATATCTTTTCGCAGGGTAGCAGTTCGCAGGGAGGCAAGAAGCTGCGGGCGAATTTCGGTGATGGCAGGAGGCGGAAGAAGCTCGTGTACACGAGAGTAATAGAAGTACACCTTGGCAGCCAAGGAGTCAAGTGTTCGGCGATTGAGCGAATGTATTATCTGAACTAGTTCGGTAGAGAAACTTGCACCTGTTTCTAAATTCTTCTGATCCAAGAGATATATCTGCACGAGTAGGTGAATATAGATGTCGATTTCCGGCAATAGAGCCCCGCCATCCTTTGGTCCTTCGGAGGGACTATCTAGGTCCATTCCGGAGGCGCTAGACCCGATAGCCGCAGTAAGCCTACGGGACGAGGGATGATCTCCAGGATATGTCTCGGCAACAATCTTGCTGAGAATCTCAGGGTTCAGACGCCGGCGTAGAGATGACAGGGAACGTAGGACACGAAGGGTGAATCGAGCATCGAAGAGGGTGACAGCTCTCTCGAGTAGAGTAAAGTTTTCCTTAATTTCTAAAGCACCATATTAGCTCTATCGTTCGCGCCCCAGGAGAAAGCGGTAAGACTCATACCATTTATCGCAACGACAATGGGGTCTTCCTCCTTTTTATCTCCTTCCTTCCCATCATTCATATCCACGTCTTCGTCTCCAGGCTTCTCCGACTTCTCAGTCCTCTTCCCAGCGGTGGGGGTGGTGACTTCAGCGTCATCCTTCATCTCAATATCATCGGTGCCATTCTCGGCTGGTGGGATCTCCTCCTTCGATGATGATGACGATCCTGCCTTCTTGCTGGTTGCTGCCTTCTTGGTTGATGACTTCGCTGGTTGTTTAGAGGAATCACCACTCTTCTTGTTTCCGGACGACCCAGAGTCTGAGCGCTTGTTTGACCTAAGAGAGCGTTTATCCACCATGGTGCAACTGATGAAGTGATTAAGAATTGCAAACAAATGATAAACGGAAGTCCAGGAGATAGATGGAGGTAGATGAAAATGAGGGGAGATGAGTGGATGGGATAAGGAGGTCGAGAAGGGTGTTCACAGGTTAAAGGTTGGGGTCGTTGGTAAGGTTTCGTCGCCGCAGAGTTAAGCTCTCTCCTCTGGGCGGCTCTTTGTCAGCGGGATGCTGTTTACGTAGTAAGTAGTGTAATTTAGCACCAGCATCCACAATCATTGAAGTAGAGGAGTTGCCAGAGGTAGTGGAACTAACAAACACACATTCGCGACGATTGAAGAAATTGAGCATAAATTAGCCTTCATCTCTTGAGAGCTTTTCTCATGATAGTATTCGAGGTAGACAGAACGTAATAATGCCTACCCGCAATCAAATCACTCCAAACCTTATTGCATAATACGAGCACTGTTGCAGCAACTTGACAAAACAACCTCTAGCACATCAATACCAGGCAACACAGCAACACCCAGGAGGTCCTATCGATAACGACGGATCTCACCCACCACCCCTCATACCCACACAATCGCCATCACCGACCCCCCGTACGCAAACAAACAACGATACTTATCACAACATTCCCGACCTTTTCATCCCAACCTCCGCCTACAAGCAACAATGGCATCTCAACTCCTTCCTCTAGGTATCTCCCACTCACACCCGTATCACAACTTACCAACTGACAACCACCCCAGAACTTGTCGATAAATGCGTCGGTTCAAGAATCTGGGTGGTGATGAAGGGTGACAAGGGTAAATTTCCTCCCTCCTCTTCATCCGTCTCCATTCAGCTATCATTAGTCCTCAGCTCACTAACATACCCGCCCCAGAATTCAGCGGAACATTGGTCGGCTTTGACGACTACGTCAGTACGTGTCCTATTCTCCTTCCACTCTACTTGGTTCCGGACTGGCTTATGAAAAACAGACATGGTCCTAGAAGACGTAACAGAATAGTGCGCTCCCCCTCCCCTCTCAAACCTGTGCCTAAAACGGATCAGAATGCTAGTAAGTATGGCTGATTAGCAAATGGTCCGCAGTGAGAGCACCGGAGAACAAGTAAAGCTTAAAAAGATACTTTTGAATGGAAATAATATTTGCATGGTATATTAGGTCCTATTTCTAAATTTTAGAAGGGAGGGAGGGAGCTAATTGCTGTATCAGTTGATTCCTGGAGGTGATGGTCCCGGGAATTCGACGGCATGAGTTAGGTGGGGGCAATACAAGAGAGAGAGACGAAGAAATGGGTAGTGTTTGCTGGGCTGTGTCGGATGCTTGCGGCGGTGGGGTTGATGCATAGGATACACTTCACGTGAGGAAGGCCATTAAAAGTGATGTGTGGTTAGGTATAAAATTGTTACGTTAGATATCATACCATGATCTGCGGTGCGCTGAAACCAGATGCAGCAACATAAAACCACAAACAAGATAACCTCCCATAATCCTCGACATACGAGTAGCACCTCACTCTATACAGCCCACGACCAACTAAAAGATCATATAACTTCGCAGAGATATCATCTATACAGCCATTCCAACCCAGGCATTCCAAATCCATAGATGAAGAGATGATCGAATTACATCGTTTAAACAAATACTGAGTAAAGTATTAGAAATACCTTATTCATGATCCAAGCCCCAACTCCGTGAAATGTCAAACACACATCAAACCGCGATTTTACCTCCCCATTTACTCCCCAAGCCCGTCAACTCGACAACCAGATTAATAACCGTGCTCACAACCCATAGGCCAATAAGCGTGAATCCAATCTGTCTCGTCATCATCCATCGGTTCAATGGCACTGCAATCAGCAGTAGAACCAGGGTGATAAGAAGTGTAGCAGCAGATATGATTAGTGTAGAGGAGACTTCTATCGGATAGTAATCTGCGCCCTTGTGTGAATGAGAGATTGTTGTCATGTAAAGTCCTGAAATACCGATTCCGAGAAGAATGTTTAACATAGGACCGCCAAAACATGCAGAGAGTGCCATGACCGGGAAACCGAGTCGGGCGACGGTAATGTCAGCCACAAGATCGCCAAGAGAGTTTCCCTATTACCCGTATGGTTTAGTAAAATGTGTATGTGATTACGGGGAAAGGGGGGGTGAATCACAATAGCGAAAATGGTAAGTCCCAGGATTGCATCACTGATACCGAATATGACTCCAAATGCCTTTAAAACGCCAACTACCTCATTGGCAATGGCGCTGATCCACCCAATGGCCACGGCAAACCCAGCAAAACAAAGCAGATATCTCCACCGCGGTGCCCTCCCTGGAGTGGTGAGAACAAGTAAAAATGCTAGAGCGATCAACCCCCCAAGAAGCGCACAGAGAATGGGTTTCAGCAGTCGGACCTCATCATCCGCAAGAAACATAACAACCATGAAGACTGGGGCAGTGATGCATTGTATTGCCACCAGCCATCTATTCCACTTTTTTGGGCCAATGCTATCTGGTGCGCTTACTCCATGCCCAGGAGCATTAGAAGCGCCGTTGATAGACATTAGGTCCCCTCCCGTAGCAGTGCTGGCAGGGCTTTCAGGTTCCAAAACTACTGTCGGTGTCTTATCATTGGCCTGAGACCCCCCCTCAACAACCGGAAGCGTGATTGTGAGCAGAAACACACTTGGCAGCGCAATAAAACCAAGGCACTTTTCCATCGGTGATTTTCCTTTGAACCCTCTAAGGGTAGGGAATAAGGTTCCAAATAGAATTTGAGGTGGAGGAAGAATATGGTATGGCCAGTATTTCAGTACCTTCCAGTTACCGCCTGCGGATAGTGCGCTCAATGATGTCGGATCTATAGAGGGAGGAGGGAGGCGGATTGAAGGCGGAGGAGAGGCTGATGGGCTAAAGGGCCGTGGAGATTCGGTGAAGCGCTGTGAGCCGGAATCCGATGCCAAGTCAATATGGGGAATGCTCGAAGAGGCCTGGCTTAACGGGCTTGTAGGTTCAGAGTGAGTGGGCGAATACCTCGAGCCCCTCGGATATCCGGTCGGAGATGGTGGTGCAAGAAATTCGGGGGTTTTGGCCCGAGTGAACGATGCCCCATCGGTTGTCAAGATGAGCTGCGAAGATAAAGGTGTCGGTTGTGTTATATTGACTTGGGGCGAATCATTCGTAGACCTGCCAAAGTATTCATGATCAACATTAGCTCTAGCGGAATCATTCATTGATAGCCCACGTGATCTTCCAACGTTAGGATCTGCAATAGGGTCATCTTCGGATGAATGGTGGTCTCCAAAATTTCCTGGAATAACCAAGGATCCAGGAGCCGAAAATGAAGGGTTTAAGCCTAAGAAGGGGTTGTCTGAATATCGACGAAGGTGGATAGGACTCCCTTGTAAATTTTTATTTTTTTCTAGAGAGGATAGCACTGCTCGAAACTACAGTCCGCGCATGTTAGCGTTAACTCTCTAGGAACATCAAGGGATCCTCACCTCTAGAGCTCCAACTAGAGAAGGCCTGATCCCGTGTGGCGCAGCTGGTGTGGTATGCCTCTCCATGGGTGGCCTAGTAAGTCGCATACTATTGCTTAATTCTGCATACGCTTGTTGTTCTTGTTCTTCCTCGTCGTTGTCTTCGCTTTCCCCTCGCTCAAGAGCACGGAAATCATGAGTGGAGTCCAGGAGCCCAGTGGTCTCACCTACCCCACCGTCATCGTCATCATCATCAATTGTTTCCTCCTCTTCAGGGACAGCATAATGTTCCCTAGCACTTCTCTCTTTTCTCCTTCTTCGCTTTCTTGATTGAGAGGTCCAATGCCACACCACGACAAAGCACACATAAAAGCAGTAAAACATCACCATCACGATACATTCCCACATTTGTATCTTTCCATCGGCTAGAAAGAATATACCAAATAATACGGCGACGATGAAGAAGCAGACATCCCGAACAAATGATCTCCTGCCGACTTGAAAGGGCCTTACAGTAGCCATAGAACCCGCAACCACGGCAGCGATAAAAGAGGCAGCGCCGATAAGTTCGCCGACGGCAAGTGATCCCGAATTTATTTTCATAGCCGCAAATGTGCTAAAAACGTCTGGCGATCCATTGCCGAATGCTAGAAAAGTAACGCCAGCCTATCCGATTATCATATTAGCTCCAACATGGTCTTGAAGAGGTCCAGGTGGGCACACACACCATACTTTCGGACATCCCCAAAACATTTGCGATGGTGGAAAGGTTGATACAGAAGAAGTCGCTCGCTGCGATACCGAGTGTCTGGGCAAGTCAGCTTTATGTGGGGTTCGCCTACCTCGAAGAAAACTGGTGCGTCCCCTACAAGGTGGGAACAAGGCATACCGTGAATAACATTACAAGCCATCCAGCCATTATCGTGAGCGAAAGCACAGGAAACCTTTCCAGGCGACAGTAATAGAGTCCCAGATAATCAAAGTATCCAACTTCTTCATCGTCGCAATTCTCCCTCACGAACTTGCATTTGTCTTTAAACTCGTGCACCCGTCGGCACTGTGATCAAGCTTGAAAGTTAGTGGTACCTTAGAGCTCATGGGCAAAAAGATGCGTACCTCCATATCACGAACCCCCACTGCTGAGCCATCTAGGCTAGAAGTAGACCTAAAAAAGCTCGGCTCACTAAAATATTTTGGTGGTGTGCTATGGTGGGGATCCAAAGCTTGCGGCCGTTGGACCCGTTTGGCGGTGACGTCGGGCACAGCAAAATTTAAAAGTAGGAATAATAGTAGCGGCAGTTTTACCGAGAGTCGGAAAGTGGAATTAGAGCAGGTCATAATCGCCGGAGGGAAGAGGATATTTTGGATGAGGCGTTCGGCACCAGGGACATCTCCAATATGGAGCCTAGAGAAGATGAATCCTCAGAGAAGAGAGTGTGAGAAGGGAGGGCTGCGGGGGTAGTCTTGCACGAACAGATTTACATGTGGCGGCACTCCATCAAATCGATAAAGGTAGGGAAGGAAGATAGATATCGTACGGTGTTGTAAGTTGAAGCTGTATCACAATACGGTAGGGTCGAAAAAGGGACAAGATGGGTAAGGAACCGCTGGTGCCGTAGATTAACGATTGAAGGAGGTGAAGGGGAAATTATCTGATGATACAGTGTGTACGAGTGCTAGGAGAACACTGCCCGGGAGAGCTTCGTAATAGCAACCATAGAACGATTCATGTAAATTATGATAGAAATGTCTAAGATTCAGTTAATATGACGAAAGCTTCGGTTGTCTTGGGTACGCATGAGTATGCATACGATGCAGTGCTTGTTCCTTAATAAGCCACTTTTTTTTCAGCCTGTGCCACCTTCAGCCACCGTTGCTATAGATACAGGGATACATTCATACTCTGAGTGTTTACCCTCAGCTTGGGGGAGAGAGTGTTCAAAGTTATCATACTCGAATACGGTATCACAGGGCGCCAAAAAGGTAAACAGCCTTCAAACCCACTCCATCCATATCCTTTGCCTCTATCTCTTGCCCTTACACCCCCACCATCAACCCCGCATACACCATCTCAGTCAAACATTTGGGTTACCCTAGTGACTTCTCTCTCACCTTGAATTACTTCAAGGCATCATCCTCCTAACCCATCGCTACCGACACTAACTTTGAGGGGGGCGAAGTCCCACAACAAAACGAAAAATGACAAACTCGCCCCGGGTTCCTCGACTACGAAGGAGTGGTGGGCACGAATATGCTCCGTCCCCACTGAGACCATCACCTATGGGTACAAAGATCCCCCTCAACGACGATGTTGCGGAAAAAGCCAAGCGGTTCAAAAAGCGGTCCCTTCTCCGGGGCCTTCAAGCAAACGAGATCGTTGCGGCAGCATCCCCAGCGAGGCGACAAACAATAGGTTCCGCAGATGATCCAACTACTCCTCGAAACCTTCCCGCCTTGAGAGGTGGAGTCGCTGGTGAGGGTCCGATAGATGCGGTTACACCTATGCGCAAGGTTCCTATACTGGCAAACTTTGAGGAATGGATGAAATTGGCCACGGATAATGTCAGTATACCTGCTGGGGTGCAAATTTTCTCGCTCAGTTCAGTCGGGCTAATTGGAAATATCTGGTTGTAGAAAATCAATGCCACCAATTCATGGAATTTTGCACTGATCGACTACTTTCATGACATGTCGCTGCTCAAGGAGGGAGAAGGCATCAATTTTCAGAAAGCGAGCTGCACTTTGGATGGCTGTGTCAAGATCTACACCAACAGGGTTGATTCAGTCGCAACAGAGACTGGCAAATTATTGAGTGGCTTGGCGGATAGTAACTCCAAGAGGAAAGATCGGGATGGCGAAGAAGGGGATGGAAGCGATGACGAAGCTGGCGAAGATGGGGAGGATGGCGAAGGCTCAAAGAGGAGGAAACGCAAGGTATCTTTGACAAACCGAAGCCATTGGTCCGTCAGTCCGCTTACGTACCGCTAGACTCAAAGATCTTCGGAAGCCACCCTAGCTAAAGACTTCGCCTCACTACAAATCAAGAAACATGACCTTGAGCTGAACGTTGACCCTCTATTCAAGAAAGCCACTGCAGACTTCGACGAAGGGGGTGCGAAAGGCCTACTTCTGAACAACCTTTCGATCGACTCCTCCGGAAGGATTGTCTTTGACAGCAGCGACGATAGCGGCCATGTAGACCCTATAGACAAAGAAGACGATGGCATCAAGAAGGAGGAAGGCGAGGACGAGGAGCTCAAAGAACCGGAGCCAGTAGAGGAAGACAAGGTCGAAATTGACTTTAATACCCTCCGTAATAAGTTCTTTCCCAACCTCAATATTTTGGATCAACAAGACATCTGCCCCTCTCTCAAAAACTTTGATCTGGGCGACCCCGCAGGTTCGCTGGATATTCCGTTCTTGAAGGCATTAGAAGAACGCGGCGATGATGGCGACATTCTTGCTAGCGACATCGAAGGACCAGATGGGCCAGTAGGTGATGGAGACTTGACCGAGAGGCCAGATATGGCTTTTGGTTTTGACGCTGGCTTTGGTATCGGCGACGGCGACGACGGAGATATGGGCTTCGGAGAAGGAGGTGAAATATGGGCCAATGAGACGATCGTAGATGCCGCACAACGATTCATGAGCCCTGCCAAACGACCTTTATTAGGCCTCGGGGGCGAAGGCGACGAGGACGAGGATACAAAGGATTTTACAGTGGGTTTCGGAGGAGGCGGTGATGATATCCTAAGCTACTTTGACGAAGCTCTGAAAAAGAACTGGGCCGGACCCGAGCACTGGAGAATCCGGAAACTGAAAGGTTTGCAGAAAATTACCTGCTATTGACCTAAACCAATAATCTATATATTAACACTAATGTGAAAACCAGATACTTCTAAACCCGCCAATGTGCTCGTCCGCCAGAGAAAAGAGAAAGAAACATTCCTGATAGACTTCATGAGCCCCGAAGCCGAAGTAACAGACGACGCAGTCCGCCCAAAGAAGGGAACCGCAAGCATAAACATGCCCAAGAAGGACTGGAAAAGCAAGTCTCGAAACCTTCTCCCGGACGACAAGCATTTCAACTCTACACAGCTCAAAAAGCTCTTCCTAAAGCCCAAAGCGGTGCTATACGCCACCAAGAGCAGTAAAACCACTAGTAATAGCAAAACAACCGAAGACCGCCCAGAAGACATGGACGAAGAATTTTGGGCAAGAGAAGATATGGCTAAGAATATCCAAGCTTCTTCAAGTATACACCCTCACCCCCTTCTACTTCCAATCAAACTAACATTCCTTCTAGCACCCGACCCCAAAGTCTCCGGCAACTACGACGCAAACTTCTTCAGCGACGAAGGTCTTGGGATCCCAGGGCCGGCAGACGATGACGACGACGACTTTGCTGACGCCCGGGAAGTCTTCTCTCCACCCCCAGACATTCTCCCCCTGGGCGCCCAAGCCCCCATAGTTCCCGACCCCTCCCCACTCAACGCCCTGCTCGCAGGAGGCGGCGGTGCAACCCAAGGCGTGGAATTTGGCAACCAGCTCGTAACCTCCAGCCGTCGCGTGCGCCCGGAATACGTACAATACGCAAAGATTGCGAAAAAGGTGGATGTGCGCAAGCTGAAGGAGAAACTATGGGATGGACTATCATTCAGCAGTGCGAAAAAGGAGGAGCAGCAGGGTGCAGAAGAGGGGAATACAGTAAAAGATGAAGAAATGGAAGACGTCAAGGTCGAGGAACGCAAGTTCACGCAGGTCATGAACGGACTGCAGGAGGTTTACCCGCAGAAAGCCATGGCGGATATCTCCACCTCTTATTGCTTCATTTGTCTGTTGCACTTGGCGAACGAGAAGGGGCTCGTGATTGAAGGGAATGATGCGCTGTCCGAGTTGAGTATTCGAAGGGATATGACGGCGGAGGGGATGGATGAGTACTAGATGTTGGTGGTGGTGGTGAGGTTTACTTGTGCGTAAAGAAGTGGGAGGATGATGTGGTGTGGTACATTTGTTTGTGTGAGTAGGGATGGGATGCGTGAACCAACGGACGATAGATGGTGAACCGCTTTTCTCTTCTTATTTCCCTTGATTGGTATTTCACTCGGCTGGGTATTATATTCCATACAAGCTCTACTTTCTGGCGCCCGGGATGATTTCACCAGCAATTGTTTCCTCAAAAACGATATATTATGACATGGCTGTGTTTTGTACTCGAGTATTATTCTTGTTCCCTCATTAAAAGCAATTCCCCTGACGTCCCCCTTAAACTGCGAATCCCTCTATTGGAGAATCAAGAAGCGAGTGATTTCCCATGAAAACCGAAAGATCGGAGGGGTTTATTTATTTTCCGAAGAAAAAGGGAAATAACAAAGTCAATTGGCTCGAACAAAAGCAGGAGATGACAAAGAACCGCTGATTTAAAAAGCTATGAGATTTTTTGATTTTTTTCATGTCAAACCCAAAGACCCAAACTCCATACCCGTTCTATGATGGCCTCACATGCGCCGGCGCCCCACATCCATACCTAACATTGTGATCAATAAATTTCTTCAGAACCACGGTTTATTCCCAAGGATCGTGAAGAGAGGGCTTCTCTCTGGTGCCTTGTACTTACCACTCATTAAACCTGTGTCATCACTCTTGAAACCATCACCGTCGTTAAAGAGGGAATAGGAAAGGGCTCCGAGAGCGGCGGACCAATCCTTCATTGCCTTCATTCGTTCGGCATCGACATTAACCTCAATTTCAATTGTGCCCTTCTGCTGGTTAATTTTGCCGCGTATCTTCTTATCGAGGATAAGAAACCCCAAGATCTCTTGGACCTCTGCGACCTGTATCTTAAGCTGCCTGGCAATGAAGTCAAGGGTAAACCGGGTAAAAGGGGCAATAAGCTTCAAGAGGGCTTCGGTGCGGATGTTGCGAGTAACCTCATCGATATGCTCGCGGATAAAGGGGTCCGATAATATTTCGGCTTTGTGGATCTCCAGTATCGACTCGTAACGGTGGATCTCGTTACGCTGGTAAGCCTCTACAAGGTCCGTCATAGCTTGGATGCGAGGGTCTGACTTATATCTGTAAGGTGGTTAGGCCACAGCCCCGGAAAGGACAAGGAAGGAATTACGGCTTGGTCTCTTGAGATTCAAAAGGGTTGATCTCCGACTTCATAAGCATACTGGCTAGGACAAGATACTTCAATACCTGTATCCTCTGGATTGAGCCAGCTTCATCGTAGTTTCGAAATGCCTCGAAAAAGTCGCTTTGAGCTTCCTTCCAATTTTCTACACAAATGGTTAGGCCCGAATAGGGTATAGGCGAAGGGAATCAACACAATACCTTCATTCATGTGCATCTTCCCACCACATTCCCGAATGATTCCCATGATTCTCGGGTGGGGCACAGCAGAGCGGACACGTAGAGATTGATTATATAGCTCCTGCGGGAACTTTAGAACCGGATATTTACTTAAGAAAGGCCCTCATTACCTTCATCTTTTTATTATTCCCGGTTTCCGAATACATTTGTATCTCAATGGCATAGACCTCAAGAAGGTAAGTTCCTTTAGAGGGGTCATCGCTGCCGTCAGGTCTCTGGCAGGCTTTATGAAGAAGGCGGATGTTCTTCTGAAGGCGTGCATATTCCTTCCTATCGAGCCACAGCTTCGCTAGTTTGATGTTAGTCTTCAGCCATAGACGCTCATTGTTAGTCCCCTGGAAAGCCGCAAGCGTCATGTCGTAGAATCTCTCCATGTAAGGCATATCATCCTCGTCGTTGGAGGAAGAGATAAAGTCCAGCATATTGTTGAGAGACTTTTCGGAATAATTGCGAGTGACGGCGGAGCGGATATAGGTGAGAAGCTCCTCAAAATGTTCGACGGCCTGATCGGAATTACGGGATTAGGAAACGAGAAGGATATAGTTGAAAAGGCAGAATACCCGATCATGCTTCTTGAGTTTGAACTCAAGCTTGATAGCCTGCTTTAAGCCCTTGAATCCCCTAGTTACCGCAGCATTTAGCTAAACTCACATCCTTCCTCCCGGCTAAGACAACTTACCAATCACCCTTCTCCTTCTCCAGCCCAACAACTCCCAGAAACTCGTCTATCGCACCTTGAGGGTCGCCCAGTTTCATCTGCTTAGCATTGTAGTATTTGTTTTCAACATCGACGTCTCCGGATTCCTCCTCTCCTTCATCCTCGTACTCGAAATCGTAACCCTCTTGGTCGGATTCGATCATGAAATCGTCGTCGGACATGGTTGGAGTTGCACTGGATCAAAAATGGAACGAGTAACAAGCTGGTGGGTGGTTGATAAGCGGATGTGGTAGGGACTGTGAATGAGATGGATACTGTATCATATAGCAAGGCTGGGCGGCAGCCGATTATTCAGTTGGCGGACAAACCAAAATACGGGTAGTTGCCCCTCATCCGAGGAAGGGTCTATTTGATGACTAAGCTATAACAGCTTAACTTGGATAAGCTAACCGGTATCATACAATACTACCGTATTAAATTTAGGTCAATGAGCAAGACCACGGTACCGGTCCCCCGGGGATTGCGACCACCTCTCCATACCCACCATTATTATTATTCGAGCACAGTGCGAGTAGTCTATCATACCTCAAAGCCAACTTACGAGCCATTGCTAAGGCACATGCTGCTAATTCGAAAAGGCTACAAAGAGAAATGTCAAATCTAGCATGGACGATCTTTTCACTTCAATTCAACAGACAGCCATGGTTCGGTGGGCGGTTTAGATGTCACACTCACAGTTTGACCAAATAGGACTTCTTCCGTTTCTACAGTACCCGGTGTTCGGGCACAGGTTACAATATCCGCGTGTTACGAAAGCACTTTAGTATGATACCACATAATATTAAATATTATTATTATCGCAAACTCCTCCACCTTCCCCCAGGCAGAATTTAACCTATATTCGAGCACTGCCCAGCACTCGGCCGTGCACCTAACTTGTAATCGTATCCCCTCAGCCACCTACTGCGCTATTCGACCCCTCGCACAAGCCATGGTTCACCGCACCAGACACGACTTCACACTTTTGTATTGGTAAAGTTTGTGAGAAAATTTTGCAACCAACACCGTATATTGTGCAGTTCTTCGCTATTCTGGCCTTGTTGCCACACGTAACCCGCCACGAAATAGGCACAGTTCGGATTTACGACTGTCGTACTTGTAGCAAAACCTCCCTGTTTCGCAAAGGTGCATATATACATACGGACGGACGTACAGACGGACGTAGAGACGTGCCGTACCGTGCCGTATCATAGCTCGTTTATCGTCATGGCCCTGCTTCGCTCCTTCCGAGAGGGGGTATGTAGGAAGAAAAAAATGAAAGGGAGAAAGAAAGGACAAAAGAGGTGGAAAATGGAAGATAAAAAAAAACCTTATTTACAGCCGGAAGAAAGAGAAAGAAAAAGAACCAACCCCGTGATATGAGGTAACAATACAAACACCAAATCTAAAGTTTTCGATATAAAACCACTCCCTCCATTCTTCATTCCTCATTCCTCCTCACTAGACTCGCTCTCATCAAGTACCCCGCCACCAACCATTCCCGAGAGGCTAATGGGGACCGTAGATCTATGGGCGAGTCCTAGTTTTGGTCTGCTGGTCGTGTCATCTTCTTCGAAGATGATCTCCGAATCGCCTCCTTGGACAGCGGGGCCGGGGTCTTCTTCACTCTCCAGGGCTTGTTCGAGTTCTTCTGCAAGGTTGAAGCCATCGTCATCTTCCTCTTCCTCGCCTTCCTCATCTTGCCCAGGCGCTGATGCAGGAACAGCCTGCTGAGGGGCTCTAGGAGGATTGGGCTCGTCGTCCGAATCCTCATCGACGTCTGAAATCTCCTCCTCCTCCTCGGGAGGTTGGGCGACCATGCCAGGAAAGTCAAAAACAATCTCCATATCGTCATCTTCGATAGCTCGGCTATTTTTGGGTGCGGGCTTGTGAGGTGGAGATACATGACGAGGTGGGGCGCGATAGTGCTCATCATCATCCTCGCCATTGTCCTCATTATCCGCCTCGCTCTCTTCTGAGCTAGAGACCTGGTCACGAGCACCGGGGCTCGGAATTGTCATGTCACCATGTCCCGCCGATACATTCTTCCTCCCACCAATAGTGGGGCTCTTCTTATAGGATTTGCTAACCATGTTGCCAGTGGGCAGGCGCCCAACGTATGTAATACCTAGCCCTAATCCACTCTCTTCCTCATCTTTACCACCCTTCTCTCCCTCCGACTCATCGGGATTCTCCGACAAAGCCCCAACAGCGATCAAAGCTTTCTTTCTCCTCTCCTCCTTCTCTGCTCGCTGCTCTGCTCGGCTCTTGGTGGTAGCCTTCTTGTTGAGGAAATGTCTGTAATCAAACGGGTTATCATCCTCCTTCTCTTCTGCGGAAATCTCATCGTCATCCCCGTCTACTACAGGTGGTCGTAGAGGGAGTGGAGGATGTGCGTTTGCAAAAACCTTCGCATTAAACGTAAAGGCCGAAGACAGCTTTTCCAAAGTGAATGTTTGCTTCGCAGGATCGAACAGGAGGATACATTCGGTCTTTTTAGGGATATGCTGAGCACCCTCGTAGACGATATGATTAGGAGAGGGCTGGCTCGGAGGTGTGAGTGTTAAAGTGTAGGGTGCCTCACCGCCAGCCTCACTCTTAGTGAGACGGGGGGGGACGCTGTTAACTAGTGAAGACGGCGGCTTAAAATTATCTACACCACAGGTCAAGTCAATTTCGAATCCAACTTCCACCCAATCGCTTCACAAAAGAGTAATGGGAAAAGGGAGTGGGGTGAAGTGGGCGGATGGATTCGCAAACATTTGACACTTGAGAAGAGATCTCCATCTCCGTGACCATTCTCTCGCTTGAGGGAGTCCCCAACGACTATGTTGTACTTTCCCTGCTTTGTAACCTCGACAGTCGGCTTCGCCGATTTGTCTGCCGCAGCAGGCATCACAAAAAGAGGAGTGATCAAAGCCTGGTATAATTTGAAGGAAGTCTTGTGGCCAGTTCTTTTTGGGTTGTTTTGCCCGTGGGGNNGGGGGGGGTTCAGTAGGTAGGTAGTTAAATAGATGGGAGGGAATGAGGAAAAACCTGAGTTTGGGGTAGGTTATGCGTGGCAGAGAAAAGGCGTTAATTGTTCAACGTAAGCGATGCCTGCATAGAACAGGGTCAGTCCACGGTTGCCACCCCATACCCTAACCTCGTGTGCAGATGCTGGAATGAACTTTGAACGGGTTAACATAAGCGATGCTTCTTCCGATGAGAGCACAAGTCCGGCCGATAGCTACTAGTATATCCGTCACGTGCCTCCTCTGGGCACACTGCGACAAGAAAGATTCACTAATTTTTTTCTTATCACCCCCTCATGTGACCGAGATATCTATCAGCCGCACATGTATCGGTAAATCAGATGAAAGCTGAGAAAAAAAAAGACCCGAAACCTGAAACTTTGCGGGAATTGTTTTTTCCGAAGAATTCCTGTTNNNNGGGGGGGGCGTTACTCGCACGGTTACAGCGCTGTCTGTCGTGAACAAAAGACAACCTACAGAACCACGCCCATCAAGAGCCGGAGAGCCCTTCATGCCTCCCATCCACTGCATTTTAAGATCGATGTATTATTGCTCTATAAACTTGTCATCAAATGTAACTATTGGAGAATCCGTGATGATGATAGGAATACGGCTATCTATTTCGTTGGAATTGTCTTATGCTGGTGGGAACCTATTGGTTTCTCGGGGGGCTACAAAGTGGGGGGCATCTGAGTTCACGGGGATTGTCAATATTTCGGCTACAAAGAACTGTATATCTGTTGTTGGAAGAACGAGTTCCGGGCAGGGCCTGGACGGAGTTCATTCGAGTGAGAACGCATGGACGCGAGCGGATCCTAGGTTTGGGGCCGCCGGAGGACCCACTATTCCCCCATGATAGTGTGCCCCGTATTGTTTCTCGGTAAACGGATTGGATGCTGGATAGCGAATCGGGGATTCGCAGGAATAGGGGAGTTCATAATGTTTTGGATACTACTTCCAACCGCCCATCATATATGATAGTACTATGCTCATGCTCGATATTCGAGCATCGTTGATATCGATCTATCATAATATTATTAATATACATGTCACTCCCCTAGAGTCTCCTTCGCAACGAAAGACCGCAAAAGCTGCAACGAGAAGCGTACACCCCGAGCTACGACTTCCGCCTCAGCTTTATCGGTCACGACATCGGTTCCCTTAACATACTTCTTCAAGAAGAAGAGCACACCACGAACCAACGCCGGGTTCTCCTTTATCTTGACGAACGCCCTTTTAAGATTCTCTTCTGCCCCATCCTTCTGACCAAGCGTTTGCAGAATGACCGTGATGAACATTAGCTCTAGGAAAGTCTTAGTCTTGTTCTGCAAGTACGCTATGTCAAGAATCTTGAGTAT
Organism: Tuber umbilicatum; assembly: GCA_003313605.1. Classification (NCBI taxonomy): domain Eukaryota; kingdom Fungi; phylum Ascomycota; class Pezizomycetes; order Pezizales; family Tuberaceae; genus Tuber; species Tuber umbilicatum. The sequence goes on along the minus strand of QLOI01001695.1, from coordinate 17,985 downwards.
GTCTAATCCCAAAGCATCCTGGGCGACCAAGGTCCCGTACATCCTGGAAAGATTGAGGACCTTCCGCATGTCTAGGCCTTCATCACTCTCGCCGTCTTCGCCAAAGAGATCCATTTCTTCCTTCCCCCCCTCACCCTCGCCCATACGACGAAATACCCCCCAAAGACCGAATGTGAAGGCCATGCGCAAGCTATTCTGTGCGCAGAGCTTTCGGGCAACGAGCGTATAGTAGGGATTGTATGAAGCTTCTGAACCGCAGCAGTGGATAAGAACACGGGGTATCTCGGGCTCTTGTCTCCGCTTTAGTCGGAGTTTTATAATACGGAGGTATGCGTCTGTGTAGTCTTCCGCAGACATGATTGCTACGAAGATCGCCTGTCGGATGTCCGTGTTCATTCGCTGCTCTCGGGCTAATTGCAAGAGGTCGGTATTTGAGTAAAAGTCGAGGTTTTCTAGATCTTTCGTAGGCTTCTTGGGGGCTGTAGCGGGCAGCCCGGAAGCTGCAGATGTCGGCGTGGATGCTTGGTTTCCTATCCATGATGCACCGACGAGCCACCATTTCCCCTTTGCATCAGTGTTCCTGATGTCCGTTAGGGAGACACGCAAAGGCTCGCTTGCCCGTATTTGGCTGTTGTTGAGAGTTCCCAGATGTTTCTTCATGCGGATTGTTGCTTCTGCGATCACAACTGAATTAGCGGCTGCCGATTTCAATCGGTTGTTCTTGAGATTTGTCAATGTTTCGATCATGAATCTCGTTCTGATACTAAGATTTTCATAACCGATCTTAGCAATAGCAGGCTGCATCATGATAACAAGATCCTTCAAGGAGGTCGGGTCGTCCTGTCGTAATTGGCGGCCACAATCTGACTAAATTAGCAAAGTGGATTGAACTCAAGAACCATGTGAGTACCATACTTCTTGTAACTTTCAAGAGTAACTCTGTATTCAATTCAGTTACCTCCCCCAGAAATATCCTCAAAAGATCGAAAATAAGCACAGCTCCCACGGCCTGGAAATTGTAGAGCTCCGAAATGAAACTCATTAAATTCGTGCATTTCTTGCCGGCACTCGCTGGATCATCGATTCCGTTCACTTTGTTGTAGTATCCGTCAAAATCTTCAATGACAGCTTGTACGATGTGGGCGCCAACGTCCGTTCCCATGATTTTATATATTCCAGCGACAAAGCCAGCATGTAGTATCATGAAGGTATCTGACAGAGCCGATTGATCGCCAACAATGGATATTAGCAGGTTGGAGAGTGTGGATGTGACATCGCCCCGGGGATTAGCAGCATAGAGTCCTTCCATTTCTGAAAGAATTGGGGTGAGATTGGCTTCTGAAAGACGATTGAGGAGACCGTGGCATTTCCGTCGGAGGTGAGCGAGCTTCTCGGGCTCGGTGACTTGGGTTTTTCGAAGTGATGGTGGGACGTATTTTGGTGTACTGGGAGTTGCGGAAATGTCTTTCCTCGGAGAGGCATTATCCCCTACTTCCTGATCATCCTCTGTATCTGAGCCAATTCCCATGAATTCATCTCCGTCCTCATCACCTTCATCCTCACCCTCTATATCACTCATATACTCATCCATGCCTTCTGCATCTTCACCCCCGTCACTTAATTCCTCATCTTCTTCGCCGCTGCCATCCGACTCTTCCTCCCGCTGATGCGCACTCTTGCGTAATCCCAGTTTTAGCTCCCTCATCCTCTCGTTCGACTTGGGCCGTACTGCCCCATCTCGATCGACACCACCCAACCCTTCAAGCAGAAAGTCCAGTCCATCCTCTTGAAAGGCTTTCGGCAATTTCCCCTTGATCTTCAATTTCTTTTCCAAATACTCAATCTCCATATCGTCTTGCTCGAGCTTCTCCCTCACGGCCCTCCGGAGCACAGGTTTTTGCTCCCACACTTCTTCCTCTTCTTCACCTTTGGCCTTCACCGGCTTCGGTTTCTTGAGGATGGACTTGAGTATTAGTTCCGGGTGTTTGTCATTCCTTTCGTTCTTCTCTTTAGCTCCTGATTCCTTTCGTCTCCCCCGGACAACCGGCGCTGGAAATGGATGAGAGGGTGATGGTAAAGCTGTAGGGCCCAAAGCACTATTCACTTGCCGCTGCTGATGCTGAGACTTCTTGACCATTCGTTCCTGCCGCCGGCGTTCTTTCCTGTTCAGAGGTTCCCCATTCCGTGAGTTCCTGGCGCTCCTGCCACCGGTGGATGTGCTAAATTTGGTGCTGGATTTGAGATTGTCGCCGTCTTAATTTAAATTCTTGTTAGCGTTTATCTTGGCGGTAGAGAATACTTGAGAATACTTACCTAGTCCTAGTTCCTCGAGGACCGACTTCGGTAGTCGTGTTGTGCTTGTTTTCGGCGGCATTGTTGAGTTTTTTTTTCCGGTAGTGGGGGTCGATGGAAGTTTTGAGATTGTGCAAGATTGCTAAATCGGGCTAGTGTGGTGTTCCCGGTGTTGCAGTCAATGATCGGCAATTAGTCTACCGTATGGGAGCTAGCAGATACTGTAACTCCCTGAGCTCAAAGATCGTAGAATTATGGAAGCTCGAAACCATTTTCAAATTATAACACTGCGCCATTTTTTGCTTTCTCTCGAGGGCTTAGTTTTACTTTCTCTCAAGGGCTTAGTTAGGATCAGAGTTTTTTTTTTGGAAGTGGCCTATTTTTGACTTTCGCAAGATTAAATATTTAGAACTACAAGTGCGATATTTACAGGTATCTAAGTTATTCAATGAGTCCGCTAGCAAGCATTTCCAAATCTTCCAGGTTTTCTGGAGCCTCAGCAGCTTCAATAACTCGCCCCCTAGTCTTAGCTTTATTCTTGGTCTTCTCCTTTTCTTCGTCATTCTCAAACCATTTTCTCTGTCTCTTAGATTGCCTCTCTCCGACGTCCCCATCGTGGCCGCCCTCTGCCTCCCCATAAGACACCAACTCGACTCGAAATTCACCCTCGTGACTTCTTTCTTCTACTACTGCTCCCTCTTCTGCGGCACGGAGTTTCTGAATCCTCCTCTTTTCCTTCCTCTTCTCTTTTGCCAATTTTCTATCTCCGACGTCCGCTTCCTTGACCCTCTTCCCTTCTTCATCTAAGAACTTCCTTCTCTGGGTCTCTGCCGGCCCTGCTTCATGGAACTTACCCTCGTCCTGGAGCTCGTATATCTGACGTGCTTCCCCGCCATCGTCGAAAATAAGTTTTGTGCCCTTGGGCTTAAGCTTCGCCAACTCCTTTTTGGACTTGAGCATCTTTTCCTTGCGTTTGGAATCTATTACTATCTCCTTCCCTGGTACTTGGAGCGTTTTCGATCGCATTTTTGCGGGATCGGGAATGTCGGGATCGGAAACGTCGGAATCATAGCCTAAACGTTTGACGGTCAGGAAATCGCCTTCGTCGTCGGGTTCAGCTCCATCGTCTTGAACCAAGCTTGCGTAATGGCCTGTGAAGACATTGATGTTTTCTAATGATGTTAGAGCTTACGGCGCGCAAAAGGGTAGAGGAATAATTACTTCGTTCAACCATTCGGTCATATTTAGTTCGTACTTCCTTTTTGCTCTTGGCTTCTCCTTCCTCTCCTTCATCGCTAGAGACACCCTCTAGAGCCTTTAGGCCTCTAGGCGCATTTTTGATTTCCTTGATTTTAGCTGCATTTATACTCTTTAGGCCCTTGATCCTTGGAGCGCCAAGGAGCCCGATACCAGTCGCATACTCGTCTAATGGCAACTCCTCAAGCTTGAATACCTCTCTATCCTTCTGAACACTGATGCTTCGGCAGTAACTTACAAAGGCCTTTTGTCCCAAATATTTGAGTTCAGGATCTTTGAATAGCAGCCCTTGAAGTTGGTTTTGAATGCTCTGTTTTTTAGAGTTTTTCTGACCGACTTTATTTATCGGAACTTTCCTGGTGGTTAATCGGTCTGAAAACTTCTCTTCGCTGGGACACAGGAACAGCAGTGCCTTTCCGGTCTTCTCAAATCTAGCGGTTCGACCAACACGATGGATATAGGTATCAGCATCCTCCGGCGCATCTAACTGAATAACCCAATCCACCGATGGAAAGTCCAAGCCCCTCGCAACTACGTCGGTCGAGAATAAGCAACTTTGCTTCGCAGCGGAAAATTTTGCTGTTATGTCTATCCTAGCGCTTTGTTTTTGTTTTCCGTGGAGATGCAGCAGCGGAATACCAATATGTAGTTGCCTAAAAGTCTCGTAGACAAACCGGACTTGTTTACAGGAGCTCATGAAGACCACCATTTTTGACTGCAAATGATTCCGGAGAAAAGCGAACAAGGTATTCAGCTTTTCCGGTAAAGGAATGATCATATAGAACTGGTCCAAACCGGCGGGGGTAGCCGAAGTAGCCGTTTCATGGACAGCAACGTATTCTGCGTCCTTCAATCCTAACCTTGCGAGATCCGAAACACTCTTCGTTTGTGTGGCGCTGAATAGTAATGTTTGTCTTTCTTTCGGCAAATTCTCGATGATGGCGTCTAAAGTCTTTCGAAAGCCCATGTCCAGAATCCTATCGGCTTCATCCAAAACCAGCATTTGGACATTTTCCAGCATAAGCCCGACTGTCTGGTCCATATGTTGCAACATTCGCCCAGGTGTGCAGACGACAATATTCATCCTGTGCAGGGCTTCCTGTTCATCCTTCAATTTCTTTCCACCGATGACCAGCCCAGCCGAGAATGCATGCTCTCCTCCGACCTTTCGCAGAACATCGAAGATTTGTGTTGCGAGCTCGCGGGTAGGTGAGATTATGAGTGCGCCCAAACCATCCATAGTTGTCCATTTCTTCCGATACAGAATTTCCAAAACCTGCTTTTATCAGGCCTGATCGCATACCGAAAAGGTAGGGGTTTCTTACAGGAACCAAAAATGCCAATGTCTTTCCACTTCCCGTCTTTGCAGCACCGAGGACATCCCGACCTCTCAATGCCAATGGGATAGCCTTCCGTTGGATGTCGGTCAGAGTCTTGAAATGCGCTTTGTGCAATCCTGTCGCCGTCTGCTTCGTTAAGGGTAATTCCGAGAAACTGGTGATGCCTTCGTCAACCTAATCCCCTAATTAGCAACTATCCAGTAATCGGGAAAAATATGTTGTGTGGGAACGCATACGAATTCCCGCACACGAGTGTCCAGCAATTGAAATTCTTCCGCGTTCCTCTTTCGCTTTAATTTTTTCGCAGCACTCTTTGTATGAACGGAGCGTTCTCCCTTTTTCTCTGGCAACCTTACCGGCGGTGGCATATTTCCCGAGTACTCGTAGAAAATCGGTAGTAGCAGTGATGGTAGTAGGCGGGGCGTTGCGCTTTACAGCGGAGCACCAGATTTTTCGCAGTGGCTACAGTAACCATTTTTTTTTTTTTCGGATCACAGGACTAGCACTGGTAGGGTAACCCGGACTTTAGACGTGTTAGGGCGTCCCTAGCAGGCCACAGGAACTGTAAGCGTTTAACTTAAGGCCCCGATTTCACGCAAGTTTAGCGGTATCGTGCTGTGGAAATTGGCACTGAGCGATTTTTCTTGGACAAGAGGGGAAATAGAGGGGCCCCAGGAAGAGCCAGAAAACGGGAGCTATAGTTGGTAGGTGGTGCAATGTGGGTAACTCCACAGGCATCGATACATAGTGATATACTTGCAGGGAAAGGGTCTAGAGTGATCGTTTGGGCAATACCGGTCTCGTGGGTATTCCTTCTGGTGCCGAAGGGTTGCAGTAGGAATAAACGAGGTGATGATTTTGGTTACGGAGCTCGAGCTCGAGTACCGATACTGTACTCTCATAATACAGAGTGTTGACTGCCGTGAGTTCAAGATCGGGAAATGTTGGCGATTTGAGATGCTCTTATTAACCTCAACGCACACACGGGAATGCGCAGTGCTTGGGAGAGCATGGATATATTGGGCGTCGGGGATGATAACCAATCCTTAACCTTCGTCTAACATGCCTTTGGCATGAATTACTTCTTTGGGCACACTTGGTAACCGGTAGTTAGACGCCACAGCAAAAAAGTTCTGCGTTTTTTTCATGTCTTTTTTTTTTTTTTTTTTAGACACACACCCGGTGACACCACCCAACCATCCCGCCTCTTCAGCCCTTTCTCCCTTTCCAAAACAACTCCTTCAAATACCCGTAACCACCACCACCACCATCACTGCTACCACCGTCACATCCAAAACTCAACAGACTCCTTATCCTTCACCTACTGTAGTTTGCCTTCCTGCCAGTTCTGTTTCTCGCTCTGCTTTTGACCTCATCTCAAAGAGATCCAACCTGCACCCGAATCACCCCATGGGTTCTCCTTCTTCACATTGACTATCTAGCCACTTACGAGGGTCAAACCTATTTCAGGACCCCGCACAAAGGAATCTCTTACCATCTCTGAACACATCGTCCCTTGTCTCAACTACTACAAAACCATCCTCACAGCAACCTCTCTCAACCTCACCCTCCCCTCGAAATCTCGAGCCACCTTCGTCAAGTTCGGTAGAGCAATTCCTGTTCAGGTTCTCTGCTGATTTCACTGTTCGTGGAACTCCAGTGCCTCCGTGGCCTTTTAACTCACAAACCACCAAGTTGGCGGGATCCATTTCTCCAAAGTTCTCCTTCGCTCTCCCTCTCCTCGGTCCACTATCCTGGGTCCTCGGAGCTTCCAAGAAACCTCCATAACTGGCCCTCCGGCTGGTCAATCAGAAGGACCACAGCTTATAGCTGGTGTCCCACCACCATCATCAAACATCCTTCGGCCTTACAGCTGGATAGACTCTTCGGCTCCTTCTCAAACACGGTTTCTTTCTCCCGCCTTCCTCAGCTCTTGTTGAGGGTGATTCCAAACCCTCAAGACTGCCAAATTGATTGCAACTAGCGTGGTGAGCACCTCGCGGCTCGCCCTAGGTGCAGGAATTCTCAGCTTCCGGAAATTTGTTGTGAGCAAATATAGGCCTCCGTGAAGAAGTAACAAAGATTATTAATGTATTCTGCGGCAGATTTTTATTATTATTACCGTTATTGCGGTTATCTCTTCAGTCTCATTCGCAAACGATTCGTCCCATATAATTTGATTTACGACTACGATATTTTTTCATTCAATAACTTACGCTGGATTTCTACCGTTTTATTGAACTGGCCCCCGGAATAAGGCAGTAGCAATGGACACCCCACGCTCTGAGTCGCCTCACTTTACTCCTGCTCCTGCTGCCGAGCTAGATGACCATAGGTTCCAGGCGCATTCTCTTCCTCGCTCTGGCACTACGTCGTCGGACGCCCGTGTCCGCCCAGACATATCTCTCATCATCGAGGGTGCCCACAGCCCGATTCACAGAGACTACGAGCATGCTGTGTTAGATGACGACGCACGCGACAATAGGTCTGCCCTCTCTCCGGATGGCTGTGGTGGCCGTCAATACAGCGTACGCTACCCATCCCGCTCTTCTTCTCGGGTCTCTTCAACCAGATCGCCATCGCCTCCAAACTCTGTCGATGCGTTTGCCAATCCCGAGCACAGACGTCGTGTCGACCGTTCTGCCACTATCAGCAGTCAAGCTCCTGCAGATCTTGCTTTAGGCCTCCGCAGGACTATGTCACGCCGTCCGACCTTTACTGAGGATGAGGCTGCTGGCAATGGCTCTGGCGATGAGGCTCTGCCCAATGCGGAAGAGGACGTCTGCTTCCCCCCTCCTGAGGAGAACAGAATCCGGGGTGGAATTGACTTTGAGGAGATGGATGAGTTTGTGGCCAATCAATCTCGCACGGGGCCTTGCGAGAGGAGAAGGAAAATGAGCACTTGTGGGGATGTGATTGGGTCTCGATACTTTGATCAAACCAAGACCAAGGAGGATTCGTCTGCCACTCCCGGTGTTGTCGGAAAAGAAGCTCCCACCTCCTCCACGTCGTCCATCGATGATGAGAAAGCTGAGTTTTGCAACACGCCTACCACTCCCCGCCATAGGCGTGTAAGCAATCCTGATCGATTTAGCTTTTTCTCATCCGAATGTGATGCTACGATCCACGCTCCCGAGATTGGCGACCTCCTATGCGATGGTGAGAATTTCCATGAGCTCTTCCGTGGTGGCCAAGGTGTCTGGTGGTTGGACTGTTACAATCCCACTACTGAAGAATTGGCTATGCTCATGAAGGCTTTCGCAATCCATCCTTTGACCGCTGAGGATATTCGGGTTCAGGAAACTCGCGAGAAAGTTGAACTTTTCAGGTCCTACTATTTTGTGTGCTTTCGCTCTTTTGCGCAAAATAAGAACTCCTCGGACTTTATGGAGCCTGTAAATGTCTATATTATCGTCTTTCGCGAGGGAGTATTGAGTTTCCACTTCGCGCCCTGCCCACACAGTGCCAACGTTAGGAAGCGGATTAGGCAGCTCCGTGATTACGTTGCTCTCTCATCAGATTGGATTTGCTACGCGTTGATGTGAGTTATGGTGCTCCAGGTGGTGTTGAGATATCAGTGCTGACTTGGATAAATGATAGTGATGACATCACTGATTCTTTCGGTCCCGTAATTCATGACATCGAACAGGAGTCTGACGCTATTGAAGATGGTGTTTTTGTCGCGCGCACTGATGACTACACTCCCATGTTACGCCAGATTGGCGAATGTCGGAAGAAATGCATGACCTTGATGAGACTGTTGGGCGGTAAGGCCGATGTTATTAAAGGATTCGCAAAAAGATGCAACGAGCAATACCAAGTCACTCCTCGTGGTGAAATTGGATTGTATCTCGGCGATATTCAAGGTTTGTTCTATTTTATTCGTTTGAAACTAAATTCGCTAATACGTGACTCCTTTTAGATCACGTCGTCACGATGATGGGCAATTTGTCTCACTTTGAAAAAATGCTTTCCCGCTCGCACGCCAACTACCTCGCTCAGCTCTCAGTAGACTCTATCCAAACCAATAACCGTGCCAATGAAGCCCTCGGAAAGATTACAACCATCGCGACAATTCTCGTCCCGCTCAACCTAATTTGTGGTCTCTTCGGCATGAATGTAACAATTCCAGGTCAACAGGACCCACACCTTTACTGGTTTTTTGGAATCCTAGCAAGTATCTTCTTGTTCGTCACTGTGTCCTTCTTCCTCGCGAAACGATGGAGGTTTATATGAGTTTACCCGTCTACTATTCGGTACCTTCCTGGTGGCTCCTCATGACGATGAAAAAGAAAAGAAAATATGTCCTTGGCGACGTCTCTTTCCCTGTGTTAAATTGTTGCTTTTTCGGTTTCCCTTCACCGTGCTTATTCATGCGTAATAAAAAGTTTATCCTGTCACCCGTTTGTGCCATTGATCTGTTCTCTACTTTTCCCGGCAGAGATTAGAGTGATACGTACTCGAGTAGTCTATAGAATTGTAGCATCACGAAGGATCAAGACGCTGTTGGCCTAGTAAGTTGGCATACCCTACTGCACGAGTACGAGTACTTGATTACAGTAGTAGGGGAGACAACGATAGGAAGTGCACGGTGGACAGCTCTAGGTTGCCAAATTTGATTGCCACTAGATTTTTTCGGTGAATTATTCGCCACCCTCTGCTTGTTGTCCCATCCTACTGTGTCCATCTTGGGCCTCACCGTAACCAATCGATCCCAGGATTTCCGGCAGCCCTGGGTTTGGATTGTCGGAGTGATGACGCATGATTCCGTTCCTCACTCGAGTGGGTCACAATCGATAACCGCGCGTGCCTGTTCCGATCATCGAAACCCGAACTCCAACAAGTCAGGATGCCCACAGATCCCCCCATTCTACGGTACTCGAGTATAGCACCTAGGCGCATTGCACCTCACACACCACAAGCCATTTTCCCAAGCGAAGAGGACCATGGGATTGCTGCACTATGACAACAGATATTCCTCCGAGATTCACGTCACGGATCATCACTCGGATTCAACGATCGTTTTATGATATTATGGGCACACGTGGTCAAGTTGATGAAAGGCCCGTGACGGGTGCTGCACTGGTAGGTATGGGGGTGGGTGGGATGGTATCCCCCCATTGAAATCAGAATGTTTGTTAACTCCGTCCCGACGGTGCTCGAGCGGTATGCTGGTGGGAGGCGGAATAAGTTTTGCTCGATAATCTGTTGTGCGGTACTTTACATATCCTGGGAGTGCGGTAGCTGGCCTTGGGACGGTAGCATGTCATCTTGGATGAGTGGGCAGGTATTCGGCGCTGGATGGGCTCAATATGTAATCTCCAGGCTGTCACGTTTTGGCTCGGGGTGAATACTGACATACGGCGGTTTTAATTACTATCAGGTAGTGTATATGCGCTCCTCGTTCATTTGTATATTCGTTCTTTCGTTCAATTCGTTGGTTAATCTTTAACTTGTTGTTTACTCAGCCCAACAAACTGGCCAGGAGTACCTTTTTTTTTTACTTACTTGTGATGTGACCAATATTGACAAGGCAAACAAGAAGTAAGTGAGTGATATGAAGTGCAGTACCCCAAAGATTCTTACATATTCTGCTGAACAAGAGTGGAAAAAGAGAAAACAGAGGATGAAAGCTAAAAAGGGAAAAAGAGAAAAAGGGAAAGAAAAAAAACTCCACCCATGCAAATTATAAAAAACCGCCGCATTGTCTTGCCTTACCATTCCGGAGCCAATTCTACCTCTTTTTCCGATATAATGCGAATGAGTAAATACCTACCCAACTTTCTGCGCACAACCGTAGTGCACGACCGCCCCACTACTATCATCAGCCACACTTCGGGGTCGGGAAAAAGAACAAGAAGAACTTACCTAGCTAACCTCCAAAGAACACTCGCCCCCAACCTCTTGTGACAAACACCACAACTCCTTTCCTCACCCACCACTACCGCAACTCCTTGCTCCTTCAGCAGGCGATCTTGCACGTCCACTAGGTAACTCTTTCTCAGCATTGCGGTTAATCGCTCACTGCTAGCTTTGGAATTTGCGGTCCGAATGCGTGATTGGAAGTATGATTCTAGCGAGGCCACCGTTGTTCCTTCTGGAATGAGAGCTAGGGTTTCTGAAGCTTCGAGACGGGCGCCATGGCGGGAGAGTAGGGTCAATGCTGGTGCTAGGTGAGGGGTGTGCGGAGGTGGGGGGCGGAGGTAGAGTGTTAGAAGGGTGTGGTAGATTGTTGGGGCGGTAGAG
>QLOI01001694.1:45286-57177 GCA_003313605.1 Tuber umbilicatum | reverse complement strand
TCGCCTCCTCGTTCGACCGAGTTCTTTCTTACTCCGCTGGCCTTCCTCATCCTGTCTGTTTCTTCTTTTCCACCAAAACTCCCAGCTGCCGTTCATAGGGGGTGTTTATGCGTCATAATATGTTAAACCGAAAACAAAACCACAACAACCCGCTGATTTCTGACACTGCTATTGTTCGGCCTGCTGCTGCTGCTCTTATTTTCCCTCGTGTTCTCTCATCGCTGGATCTCTGCATCTAACTTCTGCGCCTCTTTGTCGTCGCAGTTGCTTTTTTATTTTTATTTTGCTCGGAGAAAGGGAGAGAGACCAGGGGAACCTTTGATTTGGATCGAAAGAAAGCAAGGAAGGAACCGCGCGTTTGGTCAACTAACCCTTTTTTGTTATAAATTTCTTTCTTTCTTTTACTGCCTGTGATTATTTTACGATACGGATAACGTTTTTTCGGCATCTATCATATCATACCTTTACCTCCTTACCCCACATACCATACCGACTTTGACCCTAACAACCTACCTCTACAGCCAACTACTGCCTTCCATTCCCACCATAAGACGCTTTACTTGCCGGTCGGTGGAAGAATAAGGAGAAGAGAGAGATCATTCGTTTGGAATCAGCGAACCGAGTGATAGAAGAAGCATAGAAGGATAGGAAGGAGTAATCTAATTATAAAAGGTACGGAGAAAAGAAAGGCACATCTGCAGCGGTAAGCATGGTCTTCCGCTTCCTTTATTACTATTTCTTTACATCTCTTTGGCGCCCGGTGCGGTGGACCTAGTAGATTATTGGTGGGGGAGCATTTGGCAGGTTGCATGCGATGTTCATCGTCACCGGGGGTTGGCTATGGGTTGCGGCGGATGCTTATGGATGCTCCTGGACGAATTGGCTGTTCTCTTTTTTTCCCCTTTTTCTCTTTTTCTTTTCTCTTTCGAACTTGGGACAGGGACCATTCCAGTTACAACGACAGTCACTAATAATTTGTGTTTTTTCTCACCTCTCAGCCTTCAGGGTCACCGAAAGTCCAAAGGAGAAGCTCCCGGCAGACAAGAAAAAGAAAAGAAAGAGGAAACGGACCAAATAAAAATAAAAATAGGGATCCATACTCCGAACAAAGGAAGAGAAAAAAGGAAAAGGATCAGGATCAGAAAAAATAAATTATAGCGACCACCTTTTCAACGAGAGATTTTCGTTTCTTGCTCCTCTTCCGCTCCTTATTTACCCTCCACTGTTATTTACACCCCACTTTTTTTTTTTTTTTTTTACCACCACCCCCTTTTTGCACCGTACATATCTTTCGTACAGATACATACATTTTAAATACATCCTACATCTGTAGCCTGTTGATCGCGTAGGTTGCCCTGTCACTGTGCTCGCTTCCTTTTTCGCGGGTCGTCGGATCGATGCTGATTCCCTTCCGTTCGTCGTTAGGTATCAACAATAACAATAAACAACCCCCTCATCTTCCCCCGTCGTTACCACCGAGAAATCCTCAACAACTGAGCAACCATCAATCTCGGGCGAGGGACCCAGTTCCACGGTGATAAAATGGACTCCGTGGAGTGGTCTCGCTGTATGGCGAACATCTTTTTCGCCCATGGTGATCCTCAGGGCGATCTTCAAAAGTTTCGCCACTTTATTCCTCCTTTCGTGCTGAGGACCTTTTGCAATACACAGGACCAGAATGTCTGGGTGGTTTACGACCATAATCAAATGTACCGCCTTAACCTCCTCCGAGTGCTCTATTCCCTTCTTTTCGCAGAGAGAACGAACTCGTGAAAAGGATGGAATAGAGCACGGATTTGCTTCCAGATGGAGCTTTTAGGGTTATTTTGATTCTAACATGTGTTTCTCCCCCAAATCTAGGCCAGCCGTGGTCGGAGAATCCGAGACTTTGATCATCTACAAACCGGAAGCAAAGGAGTTCGAGAAACGGCACTGGAGTGAAACTTTCGGTGCTGAGAATATCTATGCTCCGTACTTTGACAACTTGACTACAAGCGCTTGGATGCGGGAGGGATTCCACAAGTTTGATGTTTTGAAGAGAGTTGATCGGGAGATATTCAATGGATTAATGGACCCCATCTGGCAAATTCATCAACAACAGCCCTCCGGAACCATTCCCTTGATTCGTGGCGACCTCTATCAGCTACGGAAGTTTCTGTTTCTCATGACTTCTCAGCACAGTAGGGACAAGACTATGCATTTACTGGCTCATGACGCGACCATGGAGGATGCGAGAATTAGAAGGAGGAAGTTTATTGAGGCACATGGCATGGAGCATCCTAGGGATGTTTGGTTGGGCAACTCGGAACAGATCTTGGACTCTCAGCACTACGACGTTCAGAGCAATACGGATATCTTTGACTTGGATCGGGAGAACTATCGTGTGAATGCGAAGGAGAGATTTTTGGTGTTTTGGGAGGCAGGACCTGGCGAGGAGTTTATCTTGACCGAGAATGCTTTTGGGGGATTTGAAGGCGGTCAGATCGGCGCGAAGAAGAACTCACAGGTTAGCTTGAGGGCAAGGGAACTCGAACAGCATCTTTACACTCGGGATTTCATGTGGCATCAACTCTATGTTCTTTCACCGACCTTGGTCGCTGCGCTCTGCCACGGTACTTTGATGCATCCTGAGCTTACTCGAAACCAGAGGAAGCGATATGGTCTGAGGCGTTCTATTCTGGAAGGCTTGCCGCATGCAATTGCACCCAAATATTACAAGGATATGAACAAATCGGATGTGTCGTTCATCAAACCGAACTGGACTTTGCCGGCCGAGGTTGAGAGGGCTTTTGGTAGCAATGTGTCTTTGGAGAGGAGGAAGGATGATGAGATCTTGTTCCCTGTTCAGCGGTTGACGCCAACCCAAGTTGCCCTGGTCAATAGTGTTCTCCTCCATAATCAGCAGTCTGGTGCAAAGGTCAAATCGGTCTGTTGCAGGTCCCCACCGCAGTATCAATCTCTCTACCAGTCATTGGTTCAGTTCCATCATAACCAATGGCACAAGTACTCAGAGGAAGAGCAGAATGACTATTCTCCATTGACCGACAGACTCCAGGTGTATCTCAATCCAGAACCTATGGCTGCTCCAAACCAGCTCCAATATTCCCAACAACAGTTCCCAGGACGTCATCCTATACTCAATCCGCAATTCCCCATGCCAATGCCCGATCCAGGAGAGCTTTTTGCCGAAGCCCCCAAATACGAGCCCATTCATGTTGACATGCGTCCGGCCCACCTCCGTGCCAACAGCCATACTGCCCCAAGCCAAACATCCTATCATTCGTCTGGGACTTCTTCATTTGGTCCCTCTTCCCAGTCTTCTCATGGATATTCCTCTGCCTCCAGTCAGTCATCCACCAGTACTCGGACCACTAGCATCGATACCCCCCGTTTCGAGCCCAAAGAGATCACTCATGACAAGAATCGCCAATCTCCAACCCGCAAACCTGAACAACCCTTGGGTCAGCGTCCTTCTAATTCTCAACCTGAACTTGTACCACGTGGGAGCGACGGTAGCGGGAAGACGAGGATTGACAAGACCAAGCCAAAGGTGACCAACATAGTCCTGGAACGTACCGAGATCCTGGGGGAGCGTACTGGTGTTATTTCCGAGCGGGGAAGGCAACTCGATCCTCCCAAGATTGAGCAGTCCAGATCAAAGAAGAATAGCCCCAATCCTGGTCCAGACCGCTTGGAGTTTGCCGCACCAGAGTTGAATAAGACCCGTCGACAGGAGCCTGTGATAGAGCATCGCCAATCATATCCCAAGTCCAGTGCTCTTCCCGACCGTCCTGTTTACGTGGTTGAATCTGTTAGGCCGAATCCACCTGAGAGGTCGAGAACCGATCAGCCCGGAGCTCAATGGGGAAACACTTTCACTAAGCAACAACCGGCACAAACCCAACCACCGAGACCCGCTATGGAGCGCATGCACCAGAGCAGTGATAACGCGAGGCAACGCAAATACGAGATTATCCGACCCTCGCAACATCAAGCTCAGCAACAACAAACTCTGCACCAGCCCCAGCCCCAACGTCCAGCCAATGAGCGCACATCTCAGAGCAGCGAACATGTCAGACAGCGTCGCTACCCGTCGGTCAGGTCGGAGGAGCAGCAACATAATGCTCACCCTCAGACCCAACCTCAGAGACCCCTCACCGAGCGCGCGTCGCAGAGCAGCGACCATGTCCGTCGGAGTCAATATCAAACGGTCAAAGTCGAATACAGCCAGCCACAACCCCAGATGCCCGTCGAGACCCCGGCTGAGCGAAAGCCTCAGATTATCGACACCTCTAACAGAGATAGAGGAAGGCAGTATGAGGTTAGGACCGAGCCTGGTCGGGTTCAGAGACCCTCCAATTCTTCGACTGACCGCTCTCGCCCCGCTGAACGTAAATACCGGGTTGTCATGCCAGAGCAACAGGCTCATGCCCAAATAACCGTCAATAATAGCAACACCCACAGCCAGCGTCCGATCACCAAGCCAGATAACTCAAGGGTCTATCACCATGTCTTGAAACCCGAGCAGCCAAAGCAACAGCAGCAACAACCTCAAGCACAGGCCCAGCAACAGCAGCCGCCGCAGCAGCCACAGCAACAATCCCAAGTCCCTCCACCGCCGCCTCCACATCAGCACCTAAAACCAGTCGTCATCTCACATGACAACCAACCTCTCGTTACGGATGAACACAAAGGTCGTCGATTCGAAGTCTCGGAGCAAGTTCAGCAGACCGAACCTCAACGGATTGTAAACTCGTCCACAGAGCGAACCATGCGTCCGGGAGTCGAGATAGTGAGACCACATGTTCTTGAGCCCACCAGAACCACCGAATCCCGTGCTCAAGAGCCAGCCCGTGTTGTGTTGGAGAACCCGAAGATGAAACACCTTCGTTTCGAGACCGCGGGCAAGACCCTTGCCCACAAGCACTCAGATACCAGTCTCGCAGGATCCATGGTGGTTGAGATTGGTGAGGTTGAGAGTCAAGTGAGCGATGGTGATGAGGAGGAGGACGGCGGTGATGAGGGAAGCTGGGAGGATGAAGGCTTTGGAGAGTTGGAGGAGCTCAGCAAGCCCCGCAAGCCAACTGTCCGATTTGCTGATCGACCTCTTTCGAGGACTGGCGGTCGTGGCATGCACATTGAACGACCATCTTCACGTTTAGGACGGCGGGTGGAGATTGTTAGACCTTTGTCTAGGAACAGCCAGCGGGTCGAGAACGCCAGAAAGCCCAGGATCGTTCATGCACATCGTTGATCCACACGTTATGAAGGACAATGGTTCCTTCGCTTTTCATTTGTTGGATTACCCTTTTCCCGTTTTTCCCGTTACTCGCATCACCTTTTATTTTTTTTCCACACTTTTATTTTTATTTCCCCGATTCAGCCTTAATTACTCCCACTTTTCTTTAGACTCCTCTGTTCCTGTTTTTCTTATTATTTCACTTAGATCTTTGTTTTCTTTTTTCATCAATGGTAACCCATGGGGTCAAAATCTTGTATCGGGCGTTTGTGTGGGAAAAGTCATGTATCTCGTGGTTAATTATGTATCTGTATGCGGTGGAGTAAACGGGGTTTGGGGTAAGGGGACGGGGTAGGGTTGGTAGGAGCCAGGGCATTTCATAGTTATACACAGAGGATAAAGAAAAATTTGGGCGAGGTTATTTTTATTGTTTCGGGGAAATGTTTTGGGAATTTTAGCATTAAGCAGCATAAAGGCGGGGGTTCTTGGTTTTGTTTTATTTTACCCTTTCCTTTGTATTTCCTCATCATGATTCCCCATTTCATTGAAGGTGTGCTGTCGTGTAAGAGCTGGGAACATTTTTTAGCCTTTTTTGTCTTTTTTCCCTATCGTCATCCCCATCATATTTGTTATTGCTTGCCTAGGAAGGGATATATGTATTTTGTTCTTCCATGGTACCTTCCTCCCCACATGCAGGGCGGGAAAGATCCTTCCTTTTGTTCACTTTTGCCCCATTCTTATTTATCTTTTCCCTTATGGATACCCTGTCTCATCCCTTCATAGCCGGAGGATTTGTTATGATTGTGCTTTAGTGTGGTAATTAGTCCTGGCGACGATGAATATGGCATGTTATGGATTTAATGGAATATTGAACGTTTGGGGGGAGTTTTTTTTTCTTTCCAAAGTTCTCCTGGTGTCGCGCTCTAATATTCTTTCTTGTAGTCCCATACTTTGTCGCACTTGTAGCACGCTTACCTCGGGGAGGCTCGAAGTTCGTGCATAGCCCAAACTGAGTATTGTCCAAGTACGGTATGAACCTGCACAAATACGAGTGTACGTCGGAGCGTTTTCGGTGAGAACCGCTATTGCATACCACATAGATCCAAGCAAAAGGGCCCAGTTTTGGTGATATGCAATACCGGACCCGTCAAAGACGCTTCGATCTTACGAGTATCGCTCCGGACGATACCCGCATAAACCCCTACTAGTATGGGTGAATCTGCCCCGTCTTTTTTTCTTTCTTTTTCGCTTTGTGGGCGCTACCATCTGGACTTAAAAATATTGGTGTTTGCTATCAACCTGCCAGCCGTTGTTGGGCTTATTTTACCAACTTTATAGTGATATCGCACTGTCCGTATATGCTCAACCGGATTTGTGTGGCATCGCATAGTAGCTTGGTGGTGAAACGAGCCAATCTTGATTTCACCCATGATAATATTATGATCGCGAGGTCGTGAAATCGATTGAAATCCACTGCCAGAGTATCAACTGAAATCAGCCAACCTGTCCGTGATGGGCTTTGTTTGGTGGGTTGGCGGTTTCAATACTGTACATCTTGTGGGCTGATCTTACGGCGTCAGGGAGACGCTGGCCCTTCTCGGTGCACTGAGTCTGGAGATTCGAAGGTTGCCGGTATATAGTTTGCAGCGACTATTCTATGGGACTGCGTTTTTTGTTTTCGGGGGGTTACTTTCTTAATAGAGCCCTCTAGATTCTTCTCCATTCTACGTGTGTCTAGTATAGTATCACGAACTGACGAGGGTATGAGAGGAGCAAGATATATGGAAGACCGGGGGAGGTGTGATTGTGGATGGGAGCATAAAGATCATAATGATATATTTTCCAATATAGAGGGAGATAAGAAAGTATGGAAAGGATTGTTGGTAGAATCGCTATATACACAGAGAAGGATGTATGGAGATGGAGAGAATGTTTTTTGTGAGGAGGGAGCGGAGAGACCGTTGGAATTTGAGGGGAGAATTGGGAGAATTGGAAACTGGGAAAATGTAGAGGGGATGATGGGGGGGAAGGGGAGAGATTGAGACCGTGGGTTGAAAATGCAGGAGGATGATTGACAGGAAGTAGTGAGGAGAGAAGGAAGATAGAATTGGAAAGACGGGAATGGGAATTGGGTAGGTTAAGGTAGAGAAGAAGCCTTGAGGCTAATAATAACCACCGGAGGGGTATAGTGGGTATTATACGCTCGTGTCCGCAAAGTTCCCACAACATCTGATGTATCGCGAGGTCTTGGCAGCCTTGACCTGGGGGATTGCAGAAGCTATTTAAAAACATCTAAATATCCTCTATGGAATCTGCCGTTACTGGATTGAAAAGATTTGTTGAAAAAGAGTCGTCCCTGTCTGCTATCTGGGTCCGTGTTGATGGGTACCAGACGTGTTATGAGGCATCATACCACATGAGAGGTGAAGGAAAGGGAGAAAAGAAAATGCGTATAAAACGCGGAGCAGTGATAGATGATAGGGTAGACGGGCTTAGTTAGGTCACAGAAAGCCCGAAATGGGAAAAGCTTTTCAAAAGAATACCACAAACTAGGTAAAGCGCAGGTTATCTTGAAGAGGGGGGGGTGAGGAACTTGATGGCATTGCCTCTGTACCCAATGTACAGCACCGGATCCCTCCTCACCGGAGGGTTCTCTGTGCCAGCGCCTTGTTTCCCGGGAGATAAATCTCTACCGAAACACACGTATTCACCACGTACCAAGAACTCCGAACCTCCCCGTTTCCGGGGTAGAGCTCGGTGCGATGCTTGCAATGTTGAAGTGTTTTCAAGAGGGGCTACGCACCGCCAAAATTCGCCCCCGTTTGCTCGGTACACGATAGCGGTCCTTTTTCAGAAACGCTTCGACACCACGAGTGCGGTATCGTGAACCAAGGTAAGGGCGTGGAGGGATCACTATAGCTATTTTTACGATGTCATCATATAGAGAGATATTTCAGTGCTGTGGTTGGTCCTTTCCTAGTGAAAAACTTTGCCTTACCAATCCATGCCATGCACAATATAGGCACAAACTGTGTCAGGCGTTTTCTGAAAAAAGTCACCGGAACGAGAATTATATCCCCCTCCCACTCAAGTTGCATTACTAGCTCCTGGACAATTCTGGTGCGTGTAAAGTCACCAATGATACCAGAGCTGGGTAACTTATTTAATTGCATCCCGTGCCGGATGCCTTGAGCGATGGCTGGTGCTTGGTGCGATAGACTCTCCCCGTCCCCGAGCATAGATATTCTGAAAGTTTGGACAATTTTTAGGAAGGTAGAGAAAAGATTCCATTTTTCTTGGACGAGTATCGGGTCATGCTTTAGCCCGATCTAGTACGGTAAAGAAAGACCTTTGCTATCTTTGCTGGTTTTCCTGACAAGCCGTTTGTTTTTCGGGGCGTCGTTGTGGCCCAAGCTTCACTCAGGGAGGTATCCTGTCTTTTATGATGTCAATAGATGGCTATATTTGTCTCAGGTATGATGGAATCTTTTTTCAACCCCGCGAAAATTGTCGGGACTTTCGAAAATAACAAGAATAAACTTTGACTTCGAATGAGGGGGGGGGGGCGATGTGAGAGAGGGAGGGAATACAAAACTGAGGTCTGTGCTGCACAGTATAGGTACAGGTACATTTCCCCGATACAAACAAAAGTACCCACCATCAGTATTGGGATATCCCTTCCGTGACTCCATATTAAGCGTACAGTAATAATACCACAAAAGTACGTTAACTCATAACCGTACAGTGCATCCGGTGCAATGCCCTACCACCCTCCTTGGTGCCATGTATGCGATGCATCCCCCGGTCCCCTAATAGCCAGACAAACGCCCTCTCAACTACGTGTTCGCTTGAGCTGGCTAATCAACGCAAGGGGGGATGTAATATCGTGTCATAGTTTCTAGCGCACAAGTTAGAGTTTAGTTAAAAAAAGAAAGAAGACAAAAAAACGTGACATCGCGGCTGCGCTTCGCGTCTAAGAAGATAATTCCCCGCTTAAAGTTGAGCACCTTTTTTTTTATTTTTTACTTGGTTCTCCCTTCCCGTGCCCGGTAGCCCGGTTACCCTGGGCGTTTGGGAAGACGGCCAATGTTGCACGGGATTTGTAAGACTGACAGCACATAGCGAACCGATTCTGGAAACACACCCACCCACACCTGGACAACAGGGCCAAAAATACGCACTACGCACTGGAGGGAGTAAAGTGGTTACCAGTATGTGGGAGGATGGGATTTATGTTTGTTTTTGTTTTTCCTCTATTCTCACTTCTGTCTCTCTGGTTGGCTCCAATAGAGTGGGTGTTTGGTTTTCTTTTTCCTTTTCTTTTTCTTCTTTTTTCTTTTTTGGAACCGCTGGTTGAGGGTATGATATATCCTCTCACTGCCCCGCCCCACCCTTCCTATTCCTCTTCCTTTTCGCTCTGCTTACTCGCGCTTGCTGCGTTTGGTGAGTTTGGAATCAAATAGAGGTCCATATATTCGAGTAATACGTGCCGGTGTCTTCTTTACTTAATCTACTTGTCCCCCCCCCCACCCCCTCCACGTCGCAATACTTTCCCTTGGCCTACCACCCACCTCTCCACACTTTACACCTCCACCTCACCGAGTGACCGATGCGGAGCGGGTGCGGTTCTGGGATTTATTATATACTTGGTTGCCAGCCCATCTCATCGCAGCTGCAGCAGCAGTAGCATCATCGCTCACATCCCAACATCTCTCCACCCAAGACCTGGTTGTCTTCGGCTTGCTGGTCAACAACGACTTTAGATCGTTCAAAGATACACTCGACGGGGAAATAACAACGGAACGATAAACATATAATATATATAGATATATATTATTGAAATATATTAGGAAAGAGTT
Source organism: Tuber umbilicatum (assembly GCA_003313605.1). NCBI lineage: Eukaryota > Fungi > Ascomycota > Pezizomycetes > Pezizales > Tuberaceae > Tuber > Tuber umbilicatum. Next base: position 47,079 of record QLOI01001694.1, on the reverse strand, counting down.
GGTTATGGGGCAGACACCTAGTTCTGGATACCCGATTTATCATATGGAGGCCCACACAGTCATTAAAGCATTGGAATACATCAGCCAGAAGTTGTGCAGGAAGGGGATTCACGTTCATCTGATTGTCGCTGGGGATGCGCTTTCCTGTTTATTATTCAAGTCGAGACCTACAACGTATGTTACTTTAACTTTTACTCTCATTATTGTTACTATTTCACTTCCGTAGTCTCGACTAGGTTATTAATTCGTTATAATACGCAGTCACTCGATAAGCATCCTCCAAGCATCGGCCCTCTCGCCCCGCTCACTATCAGTCCTCTTCGACGCCGTGCACCGCGCGCAGAAGAAATTCGGCCTGGCAAACGACTGGGTAAACACCGATCTTGCCCGACAAGTGGATAGCGACTACCTGGATTACGTCGTCCACAAGAGCCTACTACAGAACGAGATAGTCTTCTCCTCCGAGGGGCTAACGCTAGTAGCAGTGGACCTCTGCTTCGCCCTGAAGTCGAAGCTGGAATCCCTGACCAAAGAGTTCACACAGAAGGACATCGAGGACGCCGTCGTCCTGCTTCGCCGGCTGGTAGTGATATACCGGGGCAGGCCGCTGACGAAGGGCTACATACGCATGAGCTACCCGCGGATGGAGGTTTCGGACCAGATCCTGCTCCGGCTGAACGAGCTGTACGAGTGGCAATATCGCACTCGGGGCGTCGCGGGCGTGCACGACGAGTACATGGAGTGGAGGAGGGAGGGCATAGTGGATTGGTCGTTCGGGTTCGACGAGTTGAAGCGGGAGGTTTCGGTCCGGGCGCCGCTGGAGAAGGGGCTGTATTCTTGGAGGGATAAGCCGTTGCCCGATACCCCGTACCGGGAGGACTTTGCGGAGATTTTCACGCAGCAGAGGGTTTATTGATTGGCCTACCCGCTGCCGTATCGATCATTCGATCGGTTTTACGAGCGAACGGACGGGACGATAATTCACTTCTTTCTTTCACGACAGGGACGAACGGATTGGGTTTGTATATATGGTTTGGGCGGGCAAATGATTGATTTTTGAGCGTTTTTTTTATATTTTTTATATTTTATTAGCCTCATTCTGTCCTGCTCTTTTTAGCGGTTCATTTCATACATTGTATTTCTTCCTGCGTTTCCTCTTATTTATTTTCCTTGTATCATCTTTTTTTTCCACTTTTTATATTCCCTTTCTGTTCATTATTTTTTTTCTCTTCTCTACATTCGTTCCTACCCCCGGGTTTGCTTTCTCAAAAGGGGTCGGTTGGTCGGTTGGGCGGTGTCGGTGCACGGAGTTTTTGCTTTTTTCTCTCTCTTCCAATCTTTGCATTTTTCTTGAGTGCCATCTCTTACCATCTCCTAGATATTAATTGGTGGTGGTGTATCACGATCTTTTTAATGAGAATTCCCTTTGTCCATTTTCCATCATAATAATATCATTATCATCATTCACAGGGAGGGCATACTGTAGCTTATCGTAATTCCTCTTCATTTCCATATTATCTCCGCTTTACCGGGGCGGCGGCATGGCACTTCAGTCCAGCGCAGCGGGTTGTTTATCATCCCCACCAACAAATCCAATCCAAAACCTCCTTGTGCCACAAGCACTAAACACATTACACATCCACAAAAACTACGTGTCTACCTCGTGACTTATCAATCCTCAGAAACCCCGCTCACTCCATACCGTACAGTACTTGGGCACCCTAGGTTACCATGAAAAAAAAAACAAAAATGAAAAAAACGCACCGTTTCCGGAGATCTCAAGTTAAGGCCGG
>QLOI01001694.1:26953-37024 GCA_003313605.1 Tuber umbilicatum | reverse complement strand
GGGGGGGGGGTTGCTCATTGGAGCGGAGCTTTTTCTTTTTTTTTTAAAAAAAAGGTTCCCTTGCCTAGACCTTGGCGGAATCTTTCGGGGGATCACCCCGGCGTCACAAGATATCACTCCTGGCTGCACTGCTACGCGCGACTTAGTAACGCCACCCCGGGACTGTTGACATCTGCGTTTTCTCGTTCGAGGAATTGATAGCCTGAGGGGTGGTATGGGGGATGTAAGGAATGTAATGCTAGTTTCGCGGGAAATACTAGTGATTATTGGACAGGATTTATGCCGTGGTCAGAGGTAGATAGGGGCAGCAACTAGATCCACAGTGGGATAGGAGAGATTTCTCCCAGGAATCGCTAATTCTGCACTGGGGCTCATGGGGGACTTGTGTCCGTTGGTCCATACATAGTATTCTCCGGGAGGGCAGGCTAGAATTTATGGGTATGAGGGCTGATGATGGTTTGCTAGGTGTACTTTGGCTTCATTAGCATTCAGATAATACCTGCATTCCTATAGGCGGTGAGGTACCAAAGTCCCCGTAGCAAACTAAGGGGCTAACGGCGAGTGAGTGTAATGGAAAAACACAACCTTGTAGAGGAAAAGCAGGATGCCGATGATAGCTCGCCAACAGTGCTCTGTTCTTGTTTCAAGCGCTTGGGGCAACAAGAAGAAATAGGTAGAACAGTGATGAATGCGTTTTAGGCTAATCACAGGAAAGGGGTTTGAGGAATTTACGCGTTACTGAGATAGGCGCCGGGAGGTCGTCAGGCCCTTGCGCGGTTAAAGGTCTGAGAGGAAGCATCTATCCTCCCGCGCCCCCAGTGAGTGGTAGTAACACGTATACCCCCGAGAAATGTATTTGGAAGCGCCGTTTGTTGCCTGCTAACGCTAAATCCCCCAAAGGGTTATGCTCCGAAGCGCGCCCAAATGGCAAACCAGCAGGGAGAAGTCGCTGTTTTTCCCTTTTTATTCACAGGGAAGAATTTCGAGGCCCTGTATTTCAGATTGGCTGTCCAAGGCAGCTACACTCTCGTACACTGTCTGGTGTATAGAGGAAGAGAGGGACGCAGGTATTGTGTCAAATTATATCCCCTTATCATACCACAGCCTCATCCGAGGGATTATTTTCGTCTTTCAACCTCAGCCACTACAAGCACAAATACTCTACAAGGAGATTGGTGTTGCAGATCAAGTGTGAGAGGTGAGAAATCGAATAGGGGAGAAGACCTTTGGGGAAATGAGGACTATAGGAAGGTATAGATTGGTTTAGAAAGGATAAATTTCTTGTCCCCTTGGATTGCCCTCTGCTCCCAAGACCGCCGTACCTATCACGAGAGATGTCTACACAGTGACACGGGCCCCAATATTCCGTGCTCAACATGCTTCCCTCACATTGAAGCAATATTTCCAACAGTTGGCCGGGGGAAAAACACGAGTGATTTCCTGTGATAGCATGTTACAAGTTTCGATAATGTGGCTGGGTTCCGAGCGATACTTGCTAATATCCTATACAGTATTCCATTTTACGAATTGTGCGGTTTGGGTGAGGGAGGTCTAAGGGGTTACGAATCGAAAGGAATTGTGTCCCCCCCACCAGCTGTTGAGTGATATTAAGAGTAAAAGTGTGGAATTGAGTGGTACCACGAGTAAGGACAAAGAGAACGGTCACAAGGCAAACGAGCAGTTTGTATTGCTTATAGAAAAATAAGTAAAGGATTAAGAGAGAAAAGGAAGGAGGAAGAAAGGAGTGTAGAAGTAAGAGTGGAGACATGGGGTGATGAAAGTGGCGATGAGGTATCACTCGTGATCGTGGGAATGGATAACGTCAGAGCACGACAGTGACCAAAATTTCAAACACCAGCACCCACACGACGCCAACCTCATGGCACCGTTTCGGAAGACAGGATTCTAAAGCAAGTTCTGGGAGGAGAGCGGGCTCCTACTGCACGTTTTGTAAGGTAATTAACGGTGAAAGGGCAGTTTAATTGTAAATGCCGCTCCCACAGACCAATTTAGCTAATTTTATACTAGAGAATCTATTCACAATGGCATTCAGAAACCCAAGCTATTTTCCCAAATCATAAGTGGTAAAATAACCCCCATCTCTATCCAACTCTTGTCCTTTTCTCCTTTTCTACCCCGCCGACCACCGACCCCAGCCCTTCCCATGTGCAGACTTACTCCTGAAGTCTAAAGTCTCTAGTCACCCCCCTCCATTGGACTTGCGGGATCTCCTAATTCTCCTTCCTTCATACGCTACGTGATGACTTCAATATCAACTTATTGCAAGTGGGAATGGGGACCCTTGGGCTCCGGCTAATCGGCTCCTAGACACCTCGGCCGCCGCAACGGCTAGTCATTTCCGGTTCGGGAACAAATACTTGTCTTACTGGCAGGTACCATAGATCCAGAACTTTTTCCGCTGAGGATAATGGTTATATAATTAGAGAGGATATCATACACCCACAAGAGAAGATCAACTGGCAGCTAACGACGAAACTCCTTTGTGAGAAGAGGCCAACCGCAGCCGGAATTCCAATGATAAAAAAAAAGTGTTCGGGTAGACGGAGGACCCAATCCAATTCCCCTGCATGTAGAAACAAAACGATCGTCATAAGATCTTGGTAACAATCGCACCCCGCGGTGGGCCCGAAGTCTTAACAGCAGCATTGATCAATCTCGTTTGTCCTTGAACCAAAACAGGCGCCTCAAAGGGCGGATCCTCAGCTGGGAAATCGGAAGAAACTTGTTGAGACCCTGATCCACCCAACTGCTTGCAGCGAAGATGAGGGGGAATATATCGACTCCCGGATTCCGCTTGCTGTAGTTTCTGCCGATCGCGAGCCTCAGAAACCCTCCTAAGATACTGGGCTTCGGATGCCCTCTGCGCGTCGTCATAACTGAGAGTAGTAGTCCCGTACGAAGCATGCACGTGTCCAAAGACATGAAGGATTGGGCGAACCTTCCATAGTGCCTTCCGCAACCCATCACACCCATTCTTATCGTCAGAAAGGTGCCCTGCCGGAGGCCCATGTGTAACCAGAATATCAACGTCAGGAGGGATGTTTTTCCACGATGAAAAGCCATCATCCTCCGAGTATCCAAAAGCAGTATTGGTCGATGTAGCCAATGATTTTGGCGACCCGAATACCTTGAACGTTCGTCCCGCGATTGTCACATGCGTGCTCTCATCTTCAAGATATATGAGGCCGGACCCCTTTGCTTGTCGGAACGCTGCACGACATTGCTGGCGCTCGGACAAGTCGTCATATATTGCGGCATCACGGGCGTCGCAGTTAGCGTCAAGAGCTCGGTCATGGTTACCACCGATGACTATCTTGATTGTGTGGGGGAGCGCACGTAGCTCGCACAGGCGCTGCATGAGTTGTGCTGGGCGGCCTTCAGAAAGGTCTCCGGCCACAATGAGGATGTCGCCGGGGGGAACGTGTACTTTGGATAATGGGATCGTGTGTAGGTCGCTTATGGAAACAACAAGAATTTCTTGGGCAGCAGCGGGCAGGGCGGTCGGTGTTGGATCTGATAGAGCCATAGTTTCGATATGGGGGGTTTGTTAATGAGGTTTCTCAGAAAGGAATGCTGATTGGAAATCTGTAATGATAGAATCGGGCACCTTTGCCCTCCTCACATTGCTGGGCGCATCACATGACCTAACCCTCCTCCACAAATCCCACCTCGGCAACTTCCCAATATTTTCATGCGGCTCCGCGATAAACCTACAAACTCTTGGCAACGACAACCACCCCACCACCCCACCAAAACAAAAAATGAAAAAAATGAACAACTACCACCAACCCCCACCGCCATGTCCTCCCCATCCCCCTCTAGAGAGGAAGGAGAAGATCTTGCCTTCCCAACAGACCTCTTCACCGAACCCGCCGACTTCCGCCCTGTAGACAAACCCGCGACCACAGTCTCACACACCCTCACCACCGCGCCCTTCGAGAACCTAACCCTCCGCCTAGTAGGGCACAACCCGCTATGGGGGCACATGCTCTGGAACGCTGGTAGAGTCGTGAGCACGTATTTAGAGACGCATACAGGGTTGGTTTGGGGAAGGCGAGTGTTGGAGTTAGGTGCTGGCGCGGGATTGCCTAGTCTTGTTTGTGCGCTAAGGGGTGCTGGGGAGGTTTGTTCTCTTTAGGTGCTTTTTGCCTGAAGGATGGAATGAAAGGGTGCTGATAGAGGTGGGTAGGTAGTTGTGACGGACTATCCAGATCCAGAGTTAGTGTCTAATCTTGCGCATAATATATCCACGCTTCCGCAGCCCGTCCAAGATAGCGTCGTGGCCAAGGGGTACCTCTGGGGACGAGATGTAGCAGAGCTCGGTGACCCCTTTGATACACTGATTCTTAGCGATCTGCTATTCAATCATTCGGAACATCAAGCGTTGCTAAGGAGTGTCAGCAGTTGTTTGAAGAAGGTACCTGATGCGAGGGCTTTGGTATTCTTCACACCGCATAGACCTTGGTTATATGAGAAAGATCTAGCATTCTTTGATGTTGCTAAGGAGGCAGGGTTTGCAGTTGAGAAGGTGGTAGAGGAGGTATTGGTTGGTCCGATGTTTGAAGAAGATCCTGGGGTGGGTCTCTGATATTCTTTGGATCGGTAGAGGGCTAATTGGGGTTTAGGATCGGGAATTGAGGAGGACAGTGTTTGGGTATGAGATGAAGTGGAAGGAGGTCTCGTGAAGGGATTAGGGGCTCCTCGGGGGCGTTGTGTATCTCGTGGGCTCTTTAGACAGAACGGGGGCGCCCATCCCGAGAATAAAAGCAATAGGTACGTACAGTGTCACACTAGATCAAACCGTTTTGTCTGATGACCTCTTTACACAAAAGCATCAGTTCTCACCCCGCTCTGAGAACACCAGCGCCTGCGGGAACCTAATTTCGTGGTACACCACAAAACCCGTAGATAACGTGAAAACTTTACGATAACCTTAAAAATTATAAAGCCGTAGGTAAAATATTTGTTATGCAGGAGGCATAGGTTACCATGGTTCATACCTTCTCATGTGGAGCCCCGTACCAAATTCTAAGTCACTTTCAAGCTAATTGATACAATTATACTGTAAATAACCAGCCCAATTCTAATTCCTTTTTATCTAGCTTAAGGCTTTGAAAAAAGTGGTTCCCTAGCCAATGTTGGCTCAAAGTTCCGATTGTTTTCGACGAGGTATCCTTGGAGGTTGTCACTCCGTAAGCGTCCATTTTTCACAAAATCTGGTGTAAAAAACTGGTGTCAGACGAAACGTTTCGGTTTGGTGCTATCAATACAGAGCAAACCCCCACCTGATCCCTATAAGTACAAAGTCTCGATCATGAAGGCCTCCAATTACTAATCTGAATTAATCCCTAAAGTTCCCATTAAAATACTCAACGAAAAGCTCCCTTATCCTCTGCTTCCCGACAGGGTGCTGTCTATTCAGCGCAATGAATTGTCTTCGAATCCTCTGTAATTGAGCAACCGTGAGATCCTGTCCAGGCAATTCCAGAACCTGCAAACCGTCAGCCTGAATCCCCCCGCGGGCCCAGGAAGAAGCCGCAGCTAGTAGTTATACCTTCCCACACTCCGGAACAGGCAATTCCCCACCCCCACCTCCTCCAGAATTCCTCTGGCGTTCCAGAACCAGCGAAACAACCTCCTGCGTCGTCTTATCCAACTCGTAAAGATAATCGCTCCCCGCCGCCGGTTTCTACAACCAACCCAAACCCAACCCGTTAGCCTTCCCTCCCCCCACTCCCCCCCCACGAGCGACATGAACAACTCACCAAAACCGTGGCCTGATTAGCCCTAACTTTAACGCCCCCAGCACAAACCGCCTCCCAAACCCCCTCCCAAACAGCTTCGCACTCTCCCTCAGAATCCACCCAGGGCACGGTAAACAGTGGAGAATCCCACCTAGCCATACCATTCGGCTCCTCATACCTGAACATCAAATTATCCAGCGTCTCCCCATCCCACCGCTCCGCCGCCACCCCCGCCCTCGCCGCGTTCCACTCCCGACACTTCTCCACCGGCGCCGCCACATGCACCACACAGCTCGGCGTCAGCAACGCCTTCGCTTCGCAGAATAGCTGGTATCTGTAGCCCTTGATGTAGTTCAGCCCGTCGGCGATCACGACGTCATCTTTCGAGAGGGCGCGCTTGATGGCGGAGTACTCGGTTGCGCGGGCGGTCTTTTCGCTGGCGGCCGTGCCGTAGCTGGTTCTCGGTATTTGCAGCGTGTGCGGGGATATCAGGTGCAGTTTTTGGTTCTTTTGCTGGGATGGAGTGCTGGGGGAGGCGAGTTTGGCTTGCAGGTAGGTGTGGAGTTGTGTTGCGCGCGTGGTTTTGCCGGAGGAGGGGTAGCCAGTTATGATTATTAGCTTGTTGCGAGGGTTAGTGCTGTGCTTGGGGTGGGGGTGGAAGAGGGAGCGAGGGCTTACTGGCATAGTGAAGGCTTTAGCTTGGAGTGCCGCGGTTGTCGTGTTAAATTGGGATAGATTTTGCGTACGAGTACTGTGGGTGTTTAGTCGAATGAGGCTCAAAATGGCGGGGTAAGCTACCGGTATAGGCGATATAGGCGATCCACGATTCCTCCGAAATCACTCGTTCACAATGAGTCACTCGAATAGTATAGCACTATCTGCCCCTCTAGGTTTGATGGAAATATCATAGCCATACTAGAGCTACACCCTCTAGCAAAAAAAAAACCTCATTTACGGGGAAAGCTTATCAATTACCAAGCCACCCCGCAGAAAAAAGAAAAGGAAAGGGGAGCGAAGAGTAGTATAACGAAGGCGTTTATAATTCCATCGATCCAAACAAAGGAAATGGATGGAAACCAATCAGCGACTACCACCGCACGCCACGAAGAGTGCAACCTCAGGAGCCATCGCCTAGGCGGACACCGGAATTTGTATTGGGGTGATAGCCTTTGTTCACGTCCGACCCAGAGTCCTCATCCTCTGCTTCCATGCTCGCATACTTCTCTTCAGCGCTGGTGATACAATGCATGTTTGCGCCGAGCTTATTCATAGTCTCCATCCACTCATCATAGGGATCGGAATCGTGAACAATTCCTCCACCTACGCATATACGTCAGTAACAGCCCCAAAAACAGAGGACCGGGAGAGCACACACCCGCCTGAAGGTAGGCTACACCACCCTTGACCATCATGGTTCTCAAAGCAATGCATGTATCCATGCTATCACTCTCGTATCCCCAGTACCCAACAGCGCCACCGTAGACACCACGGCGCTCCTTCTCAAGCTCACCAATAAGTTCCATAGCACGAACCTTGGGGGCACCAGAGACAGTGCCTGCCGGGAAGATACTTCTAAAAGCATCAAATCTCGTCATCCCCTTTCTGAGAACCCCCGAAACCTGTGAGACTAAATGCATGACGTGGGAAAATCTCTCCACAGTCATTAATCTATCGACGGTAGTTGTGAGAGGATCACAGACACGGTTGATGTCATTTCTTGCCAAGTCAACGAGCATTACATGCTCGGCTCTGTCCTTGAGAGAATTGGCCAATTCAGAGGCGAACTCATCATCCTCTTCACGGGTTCTCCCACGCTTGACTGTGCCTGCTATAGGGTGGGTAATGATACGTCCATTCTCCGACTTTACCAGTAATTCCGGCGATGCACCAACCAATTGAAAGTCCTTACAATCCATATAGAAGAGATATGGGGAAGGATTAACAGTGCGCAAATGTCGGTAAATGTTAAATGGGTGAAGCGAAGTTGGTCTCGAAAACCTCTGTGAGGGAACAGCCTGGATAACGTCTCCCTTAACAATGTGTTCCTTCAGCTTGCTCACATGCCCTTCGTAACCTTTCTGTCCAATATTAGAAGTATACTGTTGATTCTTTCGAATCGGTGGCTGAGGAGGAAGCGGAATATCTGCCGACTGTAAGGTTTCGATGACCTCCGATACGGTCATCTGAGCTTTCCTGTATAATTCACCCAACTTCCCCTCTGAAAGGTCGCCTTCCGGTATATGAATGTGCGAAATAATCTTGATGGTCATGTAGAAATGGTCGAACGCCACCAGAGTGTCGTACAGCATAAACAGCGACTCCGGGGTTCCAGTAACATCCTTCAAGGGCCTGGCGGCCCGGGGTTCAAAATATTTGATACAATCGTATGCGACATACCCAACAGCCCCGCCGGACATTGGCGGAAGATTTAACCCAGGAACCTTGCCAACACGGCACGTAGCCAATTCCTTCTCGAGTTGGGTAAGGGGGTCAATCTCGGGACCATGGCCGGTTCCCGTCTTGAATACCTTTCTCGGATCTAGGCACAGCGTTAGCAAGGCCGCGCAATCAAGGAACACTGCCGGGTGACCGCATACCGCACCCCAAGAAGCTGAAACGCCCAATGGTTTCTCTGCTAGAAGCGCTCTCGAACAAGAACGATAATTTACTCTTGCTCCTAAACCACAGCCCCCATCAGCGATGGACGTTGAAAATCCCTGAAGCAATGACTCACTTGGCGCTCAATTTAAGGTAGGCACTAGAGGGATTTAGAAATTCGGCAGGGATCTGTGCGAACACCGGGTATATATTCGGAGCGGAAGCAGAATCCGCGGCCCTCGCTTTACGAACATGTTCGAAGATAGTGGACAAGTCCGGTTGGATGTTCTGTAAAAACTCGTGAGAAAAATTCAAACAATGGCGGGGAACTAAAGTGGGGCAAAAGTGAACCAACGGTAGGTTTGGAAATCATTTCTTTCAAAAAAAAAAAAAAAAAAAAGCGAGAGGACGGAAAGTGAAAGGCAGAGGAGAAAGTATGCCAAAGAGAGGAAGAAAAACGAAGCAAGGATGAGCTCAAGTGCAGAAGTTGAAAGAGGCCGCTCGTAATGTTTATTAGTTAAGCCAACTGAGATGACAAACCAAACTACCAGCTAGCAGCGATTTAATGTGGTTGAGGGAGAAAGAAAGTTGCCAGAACAGGAGTTGCAAATTAAGAACGTATAATACAGTAGCGAACACCTTAGGTCTTGGCGTATTCTCCAAATTTCCGCCGGGTAATTCCACTGGAGAAAAGTCCTATTTCCCCATCGTACATTTTGTGTGNNNGGGGGGTGGAGGGAAGGGACTATTGCTTTTTACACCCTCTCTTCTTCTGCCTACTGACCATACGAATTGAGTATTGTTTGAAAGCGTTAGAATAATTTCCCTCGCAATCTGCGCTACAAACTGCCCTACCTAGCACCGTGGAACGAGAAAAGCAATTACAAGAGATGCCCGCATTTTGTGACACTCAGAACCCGGCATGAAATAAGAGAGGAGCAGTGACCCTTGTTATATATTTCAGCAGTCAAACGAAATGCATGTGCGTTACTATGTATCCCGGGCTTCGAGCTCACTCCGTATCCCTCACAGGATATCACTCGAGTCATCAAGGGCGGTGCCCTTAAAATTAAGCCATTGGCCCACAGCCCGCAACACAACGTTTCCAGGCACCATAGCATGAAGAAGGCATCACCCCCAGTGTCCGGTTTGTTCCCATTTTGGGATCACTAATGTGTAAGGTTAGGAAATTTACGTAAATTATGATACTTTACAGTAATTTACGAAATATAATTTACAATTTACATTACGTAATTTACAAGGCTAGGGCTTGCAGCTACCCTGATACCTAGACTAGTGGTTGAAAAAGTGAAGAAAAACCTAATATACAGTATATAAGGTTTTCCTATTCTAGATTCAATGGGCATTACCCTGACTAGTGACTACCTCTTGGCTGATTTTGCTTTATAATTATGTATGTATTGGATGATTTTCTCACTTCAATCCATTATATCAATGCTTCAGCCCACAAGCACTTTAGAAGATGGAGAGGATAGTTCTTTGAGGCCTTATAAGAGGCAATGTGTTGGTAGTTCTTCCTTTTCAAACTAAATTAAAAAAAAATGTCTGGAAACCTTAATCATGTATAAGAGTAGTAAGTTAGCTACTTATATCAAAGCAACAATATATTCTTTGTTCAAGTTATCTTCATAGAATATAGATGTTCTAGTTAAATTAAATTTGCATGAAATAAGAATTTTTTTTTTTT
>QLOI01001693.1:15644-36085 GCA_003313605.1 Tuber umbilicatum | reverse complement strand
GAAGTGAGCTGCTGCGCTACTCCCCCCCCCTCCACCAACCACTACACGTCAATCACCCGTACCTTCGGCCAACGGGTTGACTATCGAAACCGTCTACAGGTGTACACCGAACCCCGGAGGGGATTCGCCACTAGTGCATTTGTACTCGAGTGTGCACAGTCTCCAAATGTCGTACCGATATCAACCTATCCAGAGGCTCTCAAGCGTCGAGAACGTTACACGGCCCAACCGAAGGATCCATCCTTCCATCCATCCACCCAGCCCGGCAGATACATTATATCAGAGAGTTGCATCGCCGCCGCCTTACCAATAGCAAAGGAAGAGTGTATTTATGCGCAGTGGTGGGCATGTCGTACCGGAAGCTAATTTGTCATTTAAGACATTTCCAACTAAGCTCTGGATTAATGATACCATTGGACCACCTAACCCGGTCCGAAAATGTCAACTGTGAACAAGAAAATGGGATCACCCACTTCACCACTGTAGCATTTTTCCCTCAAGAGGGGGGGGGGAGGAGGGATTGCCCTGCCACTGCGGTACTCGTACATTCACCTTGTTGCCTAGTACCAGTAAATCGCCGCAATCGCCTTGCTCGGTGTCTCAGAATTTAATAGATCCCGAGAGACAGTAATACAGAGACAGACAGGTCGATGACTTCGCACCACAACGGTCAGAACCCTATCTTTTTTTCCCCCCCCCATCCACCGTAATAGAACTCACCCTCCGAGCCTCCTTTAGTGAAGATAGATTTAGCGACGGTCCGAAGGGCATTCCGCCTTTTCCCCTTTTTTCCCTTACTCTTCCTCCAACTACCAGCCTGCCCTCACTCCATGGCATGGTACGATTCTCCTCTCAAATCGTGCTATCCTGGCCTTCTGAAGGCCAGTGTGATGAATAATAACCTTGAGGTTTCAGGTAGCAAAGTCCCGATTATCCGAGACATGAGGGAGACATTTAGATTCTTGTGATGATGATGATGATGAGGCCAAATGATGCTTCCTAAGCCCCGCGATTGTTGTAGTACCGTACATCCCCCCACCCCCCAAAAAAAAGCCGGTGACCCGAGTTTTTCTTTTTGCTGTTGAAGCCCCGTTCCTCCCCGTGATGCTACGGTCCGCGGTAGATAATCACAGCCTGTCCGCAAAAAGAACCCTGGCAGGCGGTTCATTGGTTTCCACAAATAAAATTTCAAGCCGCGAAGTAAATAATCCCTGACTAACGCACAAACACCTTAAAGCAAAAAAAGACCGGAAACATCGCAAGATAATATACAGAGTAGTAATAAAAAAGAAAAGCAAAAGGCCTACGTGTACAACTAGTTATGGAGAATGACAAAAAATGAATAAGGAGAGATGCCATTTTCAGCAGCGACCCACCAGAAAGAAAGAAGAAAAAACTCCCCAACCAAAGACTCCAGCAGCTCCAACTTTTTTTTTCCCCGCTAGCTATCCATAAGAGGGCAAAAAAAGATGATGAAAACAAGGAAATAAAGAAATTCATGTCATTTCCCATCCAATCGTGTCTTGCACAATGTCTCGTAAATGTATGCGTAAAACCTCCTAACCCCCCACTCTCTATCAAGAAATCAGTTTTCCCCGGTCCGGCGTGAATCGTAAACCGCTCGAACAAATCGAAACCGCAATGAGATATTCCCACGGATTTCAAATGATGCATGAAAAAACGCTTGTCGGAATTCAGATTTTCGGCTCGTCAATGCCCCCTCGCGTTCTCTCCTCTCCCAATATGGCGCCATGATCCCCACATCCGCTTCCATCCCCCTCCCCCCGCTAAACCACCCCCAGGCCCCACCATTCCTCCACCATTCCTCTTCTCCCTCCGTATTCTTAAATGCCAGTCCAAGGAAACTCAGTTGATGCGATCCTTCCCAGCGGGATCACCGGATGGCTTGTCGAATTGAATGCGGATTTACCGCTGATGGGGGTTGTAGCGGCTGTATTCTCCCGGACCGCCTAAACCGCCGGTGTTGCCGCCTCCCGAGAAACCTCCAAAGTTGGGAGCGGAGCCAGTAGCCCAATTGGCGTTTGTATGATCGGGGCAGGCATGGCCGACAAGCACGGTCCTGTCCTGAACGGCGTGGCCGCGGCGACCATATGCGGAGCACTGATCGATACCGTGGGTGTAGTAGACGCACTTGCACACAGCATAGCGTTCGACAACTCTCATGCACATCTTGAAGGTTATTTAGAAAAGTGTTTGAAGTTTAAAGAAGGTAAAAATTGGGTTGAAGTAGGTAAAATGATTGTTGAGCTTGAGTGACTGTGGTTGGATATTTGCTCAAAGTATCTATGTATGCGATTCTTGAAGAAAAGAAAGTCTGAAAGCGTAAAGGTAGTGATAGAGATTGTATAGAGGGATAACGAATGAGTGAATCGAATGTATTTGAAGGTGTAGAAGTTAAAAGCTCGCGGAACGTAGCGAATGTAGGTTGGTGTGTGAAGTATGAAGTAGACATAATGGTGGCGAACCCACGAGTATTATATACACCAAAAAGTCACTTGAAGAGCTCAGCATAGGCAGATGGGTCTCGGGAGGTGGAACGTGCACTGGGTGATCCGAACAGACATGCATCTGCTAGATCCTCAACAAGTCGCGGTGCAAAGTCCCAGAGCTCGCACAGCCTACCTCGCAAAAAAATCGCAATGTAGTCATCGTGGACTCCACACAGCAGTCATCGGTAAGTTTTACCTCGGGCTAGTTTTGTTGTGTAGGGTAGTGGGGACATATGGAGACCAGGCGAGAGTGAGTGAGTGAGGGGGTGGGAAGGAAGGGGAAGAGAAAAGTGGGATGCAGTCACGTTGCGCCCTGGTGGCCTCCATGTCACCAGCCCGTTCCCGCAAAAAGGCGGGCATGCAAGTGCAGAGCGCAGAAAGTAACTGGGTGGTAGGACATGCATAGGTTGCAAGGAAGAAAGCCGACGGGGGGTTCCCACGGTGCTGGTAGCCACCAATGGTTGGCTAAAGTATGATAGTCCTCAGCTGTTCTTAGGATCAGCTATGGGTGGTCTCAGCTCCCTGTGGGAAAAGAAATGCCAGAGGCCTGGGTCAGGTTGGGCTGGGAGCACCCGCGAACCAGGAATGGAAACTGCTCTATGCTTCTTTCTCGCGTGGAGAGAAACCGATCTCTCATCTCTTCTGCAAGGTACCAGGAGAAACGCCAAAGTAACATGTTTCCCAAGCCAGAAGCGGTTTCTTTGCATGGATGGAGTTGGTGGGTCGGGGGGGGGAGGGGGTGGAAGTTGCTTCAACTCAGCTTGAAGGTATGAGGTCTCGCACCGGAATGGTCTAGTGTCGTTTGCAATTTTAGGTGAGGCGAATTTCTGAATCCGGTCGGGTCCAAGGCTTTCTGGGCTGAGCCACAAGGATTTTGTATGGTGTTCCCCAGTTTGGCGCCACTGGACCGTACTAGCCCATTGTTCTCCATAAGCAGTAGGATAATATCCATAATAACCGGTTTTAGCTCATTAACTTCAGTTTTACACTTGGCGTGAGATTGAATGTCTGCACTAAACATGCATCAACATCAACGGGCTCCACGTGAACAGAAGAGATACGGGATTTTATCCGGGCGTTCTCCAGTCCCCGAAGACATCTTTTTTCGTATTTTTACAGTCTTAAGAGAGTTTGCGGTCACGAGTTGCCGTTTACGGAAATTTAATCTAGTCCGAAGCACCTCTTTGTGCATATTTACTGGCATTGTAACGGTGTGACCAAAGCACAATGCCCCATTACGGAAATTAGCATTCCAAAGGACAGATTTCCGAAAAATAAAAATTGTTTGGTCTTTCGTCTTTCTGCTCTGGATGGAAACAGGAATATGGCCTTAATCGCCTGCGGTAACCGTCGCAAACCCAAGAGGACGCCGCAGCCGGCTGGAACAGCTTTTTTCCGAGGGATTTAATCCGGTTTCTTACCTCCATGGCCCAGTTGTCGCAGTCAGATTCGATCATCTCTACATACAACCGCTACGGTATTACTTGTGAAGGATCTCGCGACGTTCTGGGCCCCAACCAACGGTGTTCACACCATTAGGGTTCATCAACCGCTTATCATGGCGTGGCTCATAATAGCCGCATCCCAGCAAAAGACACTACAAGATTTCAGGTACTGCTGAAGATTGTCGCCGGTAGTTGTGTTGAAGCTTCTTCTGAGACTTACCGTCGGCAAAGCTTGCTTAGCGAAAACGCTTGGAGGCCTTTAGAATTAGGATTTATGATGGGGTCGCTAGAAACCAAGGATAGCTTACTATCTTGATCTCACGATTCTAACATCACGCTGAATCACCGCCCCATACTCTAGTAGAGAGGCTAGTGTCCAAGTTGAGATCACGACACTTTCTCTAGCCCCGTCACGCGATCGCTGAGTGTTCCCTCGTTGCGCGTGTAAGCCGCATACCGGCAGTATGTAGCCGTTCACTCGTCGCGATATTCGCTATTCCTACTTTTTCTCTCTCCCAACCCAGCCCTCCCGCTCACTACCACTTAAACATCATGCAGCCCTATGGACGCACAGCCGACCACTGTGAAGAGCCCGATATGCAGGTACGGAGGGCAGAACGCGCACCACCAATAGCAATAATAGCGAAAGGAAAATAATGACGTTTCAATAGCGCTAGAGCTTATGGCCATCATCGGTAGACAACACCTCGTGTAAGTTCTCTAGTCTCTCCTGAGGTGAGGCCTGCCTTGCCTTAGGGGGATAGAGCAAGTTTCGGGATTCGGCTCCGACACAGCGAGAGTGAGCAAATGAGACATTAGCGATCCTGCCTTCATGCTAGAGTCAGAAGTAGCTGCGAAAGCAAGCTTGATGAGACATTCCCTTGCCAATAGGAATAGCCAACTCTCCAAGAGCATCTCCGGCACATAACTTAAACAATTTTGGGGAAGGGTTTCACCCAAACACTGAGAAGTCCCTTACCAAATGCGTGGTATTGATACAGTACACTACTAGCCGGATTTGGTTGCCGCACCACTCGGTCTGCGGCAGCTTCACCTTTTCTCACTCGCGATATATGGGCAGTACCGCGCTGAGAAACTTATGCACTGCATTCTTTGTTTAGTTTCGAGAGACTAACACTTAGCCTTAGGCCTAAAAAGCCCACAGCACCGTGAAATCTTGTGAAATACTCGAGTGCACTATCTCCCTCCGCCTGGGATAGGTTTAGTTTGCCAAATTAACAGAATCGCTTACTGCCCGGTTAATGAGATCCAACATCTGTTGAGGGCTGATCTTGTAATGTGTCAAGAAAGCGCTAATCCTTCTCAGGAGCCTTGACTCAGAATCCGGAGATAGTGGATTTCATGGGATTTTACAGTAGGCCGAGGTAGGAAATCTGCAATACAGACCCGTCTGCCGTGTTACGAGATACAATCTCCGCATACTCCGGGGACCGGAATCTATGCATACGGTACTGGTTTTTCGTCCATTGATATAACGGGAGAGTTTGCCTTGCAGCTTTCCTGGATCGGCGTATTTCGTGAAGGCGCCGCCGGCCTCCGGCGCTCCAGTTCCACCGAATGCCCCTCTTCACAACAAAAGACCGAAATTATGTCTTAAATGATGGTCGTTGAGACTATTTCCGGCAAACCTTCATTACAAAAATGCCTCTCTATAACGCAGGTGTGCCGATCTTGTTGATCAAGTTCCAGGGCATCGTGATTCGTGTTAGATATGCTGTAGCAATGCCCGTGGTACGTAAATTCACACCACCCCGGAACGTAGCTCTCGTACGAAATCCACTGCCAGTAAGGCATTAGCAATTGAACGAATGGGAAGCTCAAACGTAGCAAAAGTGGATAGAGTCTTGAGATAGCTTACCCACACCCTAAACTAAACCAAGCAGTTCTGGTGACCAATAAACAAAACAATGAGTCTCATATTATTTCCTTGATTTTCAGCATCTGTTCCAAACCCGGAACTCGTTTGGCAAAAGTTTTAGTTTCAATCTGCCATATTTCCGGTGTGCGAACTGATGCCTTCGCGATTTATGGTGAATTTTAGTCATAGGGCACGCAAGTCTGGATATTTTTACAGGGGCTCAACTCCCCCTGATCTAAACCGCGCGCTCCCAAAAGCTAGGAAACATGCAGCCTATGAAGTAGTGCTCCTAGCCCCAGGAAGCGATATCAATTCGCCTCGGTGCGGGTATTCTTCTGCTTGTCTTCGTCGGGAGCGGTGATGAATACGGTAGGGCAACAATGAACTTGTGGAGATTGCTACCCCACGCCAACCTAAAACGAGTACCAGGTCCTGTCTTTTTTAGGAGCCCGTGCCTGATACACTAATTCAACGCAAGCAGGTAGCATAGCGATACATCGGGTGGACATGGCAGGTCTACCATTCGCAAATGTGTTTTTCTTCAAGCATCCCGCTCAAGAACTTTTGCGAGTCTGCCTTACGCGAACTCTCTTGCGAGAGCAGTGCAGCCTGGTATGACTGTTGCCAAGAGGTTCGCTTACTCCATCAGTAATCATTCGCTTATAGATCGCGGTCGCTGCAGTGTAACCACGGGGA
Organism: Tuber umbilicatum; assembly: GCA_003313605.1. NCBI lineage: Eukaryota > Fungi > Ascomycota > Pezizomycetes > Pezizales > Tuberaceae > Tuber > Tuber umbilicatum. The sequence goes on along the minus strand of QLOI01001693.1, from coordinate 29,555 downwards.
AGAGCAGATCTTTAGATCGGACATTCTTGCCACTGAACCTATCAGAATTATAAGGTGTTCTCTTGAAATACTCCGTAGTAGCCTATCTCCAGGGCATAAACCCGATGGTTTACGTATGATAGCTCAATTGCCGGTGGGCTGCTCCATAGTTATTCAATCAATGAGGAGTGCGAAACAATTAGCTACCGGTATTGTGGCCCTCTAGTTGAGCTCGGCGATAAAAGGCCCCCAAAAAAGTGCGAAATGTCCGTAGCAGGCTTCCCCCGTCAAAATTCGCCTCCACATCCATTAGGATGAGATCACTGCGCTGGTATCGCCACAAATATGGTTGGAGAAATGACTACTCCTTGCAAAAAGAATGTCACTATATTCTCACTAAGCGTGACTCTGAGATTGAGGCTCAGCTGCGGAGAGTCGGTACAACAATCTGACGTCAAAATCCCCGCGGAAACGCCCCGGGGCCGGAGTATCGTAATCTGCATCCGAACAAACTGACTCCGGGACCCGATAGAGGAATAATTCCCTATTATCAAGAAAGCGGGTGGAACTGAAGAACCTTGGTTGTCGAGAGCTTCAGTGGATCGTCGGAGGTGTCAACGTCAGATGCTTTTTTGTCTTGGCAGCCGTTAGACCGTGCCACACCCGCACACGCCTTATGGCACCAGACTTCCTAAACAGGGTACCAGTATGAGCACGGCGGGAGTCCCATACGAAGAGAACAGTCTTTGATAATAAACCCGGCTCCGCTGCGCTGTCGACCAGCTGAACATGTACCTTACCCACATTCACATCACACTAGACTGATGCTTGGGCGAAGGAAGGGGGACAGAATAATCCCAAACTCCTGTTCACTATTCTTTCTTCCCAAATTTTTCTTTAGGCCGTCCTTGGAGAGGATTTTTTTTCAAAAGTAATAAGGAATAACGAGAAATCGCAGTTCCGTGCGATAGAGGCCTTGCCGTTGAGTTATTCTCTTGTCAGCTGGAAAACGGTGAAGTATTTCGGGATACTGGTATGCACAGCACTTTCTGAGGCGATGCCTAGAATTTTTAGGGTTCGCAGATCGGGATCCCCACACCAGACATGGGCAAGGGGACCGGGAGTCGCCGAAAGTTGGTAACCCTCTCTTAATCTTCCTTTACCTATGATACCATACTCTACCGACGACATCCTCAGGTCTTGTATGGTTCTCGCTGACCGGATGCATGTGCTGAAAGCCCTGTCTGATAAGACCAACTTTCTGGGCCCCGCAAAGAACTGAATCACCTCGGGCCAACCCCTGTCACATCGCCCTGAGGGTGTGTCACTGCGGGCTTGCCGTGCGATCCTACGGGGCACAGTGCACAGGCGACATACAATATTGGGGCATATCCGCAACATCCGCATATCTCCTTTTCGCGGTTCAAGATGTGTTATTGGAGGGGGATGCATGCTAAATATATGATCCCGGCCGAGCCTTACGTCCAGAATACAGAATATCCTGTCCTAGGGCACTGTATCCTATGGGATCATCGGATACGGCAACTCTGTCAGCTTCTCACTCTGGGTTGGAGAGGTCAAATGCACCCTTAAATTAGCGCTGGGTTGGCTGTGGGCTGCGGAGTTCTTGCCCGACCTCTTCCCGCGAGTGATGTTTTATGAAGGCACTGGGAGCGCAAGTCCCCCAATTAACTCACCGAAAGCCATAGAATCTGGAATTTCCCATGGCAGTTTCACTAATCCAACCCTAGATCACTTTCCACCCCACTCTCCTCGGGACACGTTCCGATGACCAGAGTGGACAGCTTTTCGGAGCTAGGCTCATCCTCCACCCGCGCAAGATAGAGACCCATCGTATATTCATAGCATCATTTGCCTTGAAAATCCGTTGTTACTCCAATTGGGCTTGAAATTGCTTCAATCCCATGTTAGCAGTGCAATAGTTTTGTTCCCACAGGTAACTGGCTCCGCGATGTTCTCCGGTATGGGCTCGGGTTCAGTCCACTGTAAGACTCTAGGCGCTGGGCTATTTCACTGCGGCCATTGTTACCCACCCCATCAGCGATACCCTATTAAGCCTAGTGGCGATAAAGTGGTGTTGTGCCGTTGGCAATTAAATTTAGGACCAATTTACTGGTTTCTTTCTTGCGTCATTTGGTTTCTTTCGGTTGGGTTTAGTTCTTGTTCACTGTCGGGCTGTTTGATTCTTCTATTGCTTGTCAGCGGAGGTTTTCGGCGAGTTGTATCCAGCAGGAGCTTGTATTAGACTAGATAGTTTCACCACCCAAGGGCCTTCAGGCAAGAGGGTCCTTTACGAGTAGTTTTCCCTTGCAATTCAGACTGCCAAGATAGGGGTTTTTTTTTTTAGCCCATAGCCTTGGCGTCGTTGCCATTTTTTACTCTACAAATAGATACTGGAGAGTTTTGGGAGTCCCTTTTGGGCTGTTTATATACTCGAGTACAGAAGCTGGCCCAACAGCGACACCATTCCCTTAGGGGTATAGCCTGAGAAGCTGGACTGGTTGGATTTTCACTTTCCTTCGCCGCAGGGCCAAATTTTCTAAGATGCTTAAGACCACAGGCCCATTTTGCGTAGGTGTTGCTTAAAATGGCGTATCCCCGGACCGTGCTGAGCAAGAAATAAATAATTTAGGGCCTGTTCGGCATGTTCGTGTCATTTGAGAAATACCACTGTATTTCTTGAAGATGGCAAGCTGGGACAACAATACTACGGCATCCCTGTAAATACGAGTGTTCGGCAGTCTCAATTCACTCTTTTTTTTCTCTGGGGCAACTTTACTCGAGCATATGATCACTGTGCTGTTAGCTGAAGAAAGATAAAATAAGGTTCGATATGCCTGCTTTCTGTGCACTAAGTCATAGCATGAAGTAGAGGAAAGTTCCAGATACAAATAAAGGGGTAAACGGCACCAGACCTTACTAGGGGAGGTAACCCTGGGGTCCTAGTACATGGTCTGATTATTCAGGTTCTTACGGTACCATATAAAAGTAACTTGGGGCAAGAAACTGAACATGTATCATAAGTGAAAAACTTTGATATACACAAAATTATTGATATGAAGAGAAAACGCAACTTAAGAGAGGTATGATACCCATAATCCGTCTACATGTCCCCAATAAGGCGCCAACAGTAACGCTTTAGTATCAGGTCCCTTTCGAACGCTAGCATTAAATTTTTTGAAAAAATACCGTGGTATGATATCTTTTTAGTGAGGTATTTTCAGAGATTTCATTGCAGTTTACGGTGAAAAGAGAAAAAAAAAATCTTGTCCCTTATGTCAGAGTGATGCGTAGATTCTCGATTATACACTCTTCCAGGTTTTTGAGGTGGCTGTTTCGCATGTTTCGTTTCCTCTTTCATCTCACCATTGCCTTTGAGATCTACCTGATTTTTTTCCTTCGATTATTTTTGTTAGTTTTTGTAAATAGGATCCGACACTAGGGCATGATGTATCCGTACTTCTTAACAGACCTTTCAGGCAGCGCGGACGATTTTACACTAAAGTTTTGTACGGAAAGGACATACGTGGACCATTACGCACCAGATGGTGCTAGCGTTGAAGATTTTTCCATATATTGGTTTCCTCTCCCCTTCTTTTCTCCCTTTCCTTCCTTCACCCGCTCGGTTTACTCCTTACCCCTTTTCCACAGCTCTCTTCGTTCTCCCCCATTCCGTGAAACCTCCGTTCCGATCATTTCCATTCCACATACAACACTTCCAACAGTCTCAACCGCTCCCCCCCTACCCTATTGCGATGGCCCCTTATAGTTTCACTCGGTTGCTCAGCTTGCTAATCCTAACCAACATTCCCCTCGGATGGTGCCTTCCGGCCAAGGAGCTAAAAGGTTGCAAGGTGCCAGCCGAATTTTGTCAATTAGAAACCGGTTGAGATTCCATTCCACTTATACCAATCTGAACACCTACATTAACCGCTAGCTTTCTATGTACAGACGCAAACCCAGTGTGTATCGTGCCAATCGGATGGGCTTGTGGTAAGGATGGTGAAATTAGCCCTTCGCAGCCAGATGCATCCAGCAGCAAGTTTAACCTCTCCACGTTCCCCCGACCTACTCTTTAACGCAAAGCATCCCATAACAGCCACGATTACCAACACGTCCGAGAATACCGCAACCGTCAGCGACACGTTGGGCACAACGCCATTCCATAGACCAGGCCTGCGCCGTGACCAGCCGGTACTATTTAGTGATCCGGGGCTGTTCCCGGCACTAGAAACCCCCACGGGCACCAGCCGTTTTATCCCTATCATTCATATCACGTGCGCGACGCTTTATAGATTTCTATATTCTGATTTCAAGATCACTTGGGGGCCCGCCTATCGGGATATGGAAACGTGTGCCAGGCTGGAACGGGTTCTCAAAAAAAAAGTAGGCTGGTCGATTACTGGATACAAATGTATAACCGCTGCTGCGCCAGTTGTTGGAGGATACGTTATGGAAGCTACAGGTCATATCCCTTTGGGGCTCAGGGAGGAATTGGCCGATAGCATCAGACGGACTTTCATGGTAAATCCCGATTCTTCAGGTCTCCGCGTACACAGCTAAGAAATATCTTTCAAGGATTACGCCATCTACTACCCCTCAATGGACAGCAAATTTCTGTGTTACAACTGACGGTGCCTGCAAACTACTTGGTCTAATATCTTATAACATGTTTTGCTCTACACTCTACCCTCAGCTCTTAATATTTTAAGCGAGCTGATTATGTTTACTGTGTCCGAAGTGCTTCTCACCAATGTTCATTCTCATAGAGTAATAGAGATAGAGATATATGTATCATACAACTAGAATGATATTGGCTACGGAAACAATTATTCTTTTTTATGAATTCGATGCGACGCTCAACCGAGGTTGACCGATTCGGGGTCGGCTTGGGTTCGGGTGGCGGTCGCGGTACAAACCCAACCACTTAACTTATTGCCCCCGTAACGAATCATCTACGATGCTTTTAAAGTGGGGTTCAGTACTGGTATTGTGCACTAATATCGCGGTTTCGTAATACCTCGAGCCCTTGAATAGATCCGGACATCTACCAGCATACAAGTCTCTTGAAATTCAGTACATCTCCGGCTGACCAGCAACCCCCGAACTCGGAGACAGGAGCTCCTGGGAAGTACTAACGCTTTCCTAACACAGTATAATGCCAGCCTCCAGGGGGTGCTGTATCTCAGTAACTAGTGTTTGCGGTTCTGTTAACTTACTAGACTAAACCTATCTGAGCTGACAGGCTGGCTTCCGCTGATAATTTGATAGTGGACTCCAAGAGACTCCGCTGTATGGGTTAGTCGTCAATTTTGAGCCGAAGTTCGTACCTCAGCTTACGCCATAAGTATTACAAGAAGAATAAGTCCCGCAGGGAGGCGAATAGCAATACGGAACTCCCCTTGCAAAGAGATATAGATTTCGTCAAGCTAGGATCCTAGACACTCCTGTCGTCCCGCAGGGTAGTTCTGCTGTTGGTCGCCCCTGGGTTGCAGGCAAGCGAACTAAATTATCAGTCCATAGGGCTGATAAACACAACACTGATAGCCCCCCCAATATCTCGCCACGCCTCGGTTGGCGCATCTACAAGTACTGCACTGTATCAACAATGCCTCACTGCGCTTCTGGAACAACATCGGTTAATGTCTCAGACATTTTCTAAGAAATTATTGGGTTAACGGGAAGGTTTCTGCCCCAGTACGGTAGTCAACTCGGCAGGATAAATGATGCGTACCGTAATTCTCTAAGCTCGCCGATTCATCGGTTCGGTGGTGTAACCCCACGAGCGGTGCCGACAAACCAAATCTAGGCTTTGAAGCCTTGGACCTAAAGTAATGAACTTAGGTTCTTATCTCAAGGAAGCTCCGGCGGGTTCAGTCCAGGATCCACCTATATTTGAGGGCCCCAAGAAACACAATGCTTAATCCTATTTCATCCGACAGACTACACAATACTCTGGTTCCACGGTGTCTGAGAAACAGAATGGCAATCATATAGCCATTTCCCGGCTTGACCAAGTTACTACGGCGGTACAAGTACTGTACTGTACAGCTAGGAAGAAGTGTCAGAAATATCAAACGCCACGGAGCACGTGCTTGAGTAGTGGCAAGTTATAGTACGCTCCATTCGGAGCAATGTGACTTCTACCACACATTTTGGCATGTTTGGAGACTCCCCTCAGCGAATACACCACATGTGCCGTACCGGTACAAAAACCAACCAGCTGAATTCCTGGAGGCGGTAATTTTATTGTCGAGATGTGGCTGCAGGAGAGGCAGCACTGAACACTACTAGTTTATTAGTTAGTTCTTGATCACAACTTCCCACATCTGCCGTTCACGCTCCACAAGTGCCCGGGCACCAAGCCACTTCTGCACGATCCCTCCACGAGTAAAGCGAATTTTCGCCCCGATGTGTCCCGGAGAGCGCAAGAGGTGGCCGATAACAACGGGAAACTCCTCAGCACACCCTACGGCGTGTCTAATCCCATTTGATGCTCTCGGATTCAGGATACATGGTGGAATCGAATCATTACTGTACCGCAAGTAGAACGAGTGTTAGCTCTTATCTTGCCAAGAGGCTCGTCGTCCTTACCTACCGTATGGCGAGGGGCATCTGTAGCCTTGTGCTTTGCCAAGAAAAAATAGCTCAACTTCAATTCCCAAGGAACTTTCCCCAACCACTCTGATGAGAATTATGGTTGGATTAGATAAACCAGATGACTCTCTATATTTTAATGATAAGGGTGTCTCAAATCTTTGTGGAGATATTGGGGTTTAAAAGTGGGTTGGCCTTTTCGTTTGGGGTGCAGAGTGTCAGATACTATTAATTTTCGTGGCAAAGACGGTTAATAGGTTTTTGCCAAGGGATTAATCTGTATTAAAGCTACGCTTAGCGTGTTAACATGATATTACCAGGCCTCATGAATGCCCGCATTATCCGGCTGCAGATGTCCCTCACCCTATTGGTCAGCGCGGAAGTGCCATAGTTGCACAATTTCCGAACAAGTTTACTGCAGGATTTGGATGAGTGGACAGAACGAGTAAATTCACAAGTATCATTTTGAAGACAGATGAGGCAAAGCGCTTGTGCGAATATACTTCAATAGCAGCCTCTGTCTATCAAGATTGGCTCGGGTTTTGCCTCGATGAAAGATTATTTAACCCCGGGCTCTCCATACTTTCGAACACCTTTGCTAGGACCAAGGGCATCATAAAACCGTAACCGTGCTCGTGAAAAAGATCCCTAGGCCACCCCATGCGCGAACATACAAAATAGTTCGCGCTAATATCAAAATTAATGAAAAAGAAGGAAGAAAAAAAAAATAAACAGCGAGGAGATAGATACAAGTTCGCGAAGAGACCACATGTCTGACCCACCGGTGAAGAAAAAAGCCTCCCGAAATCGGCAAAAAGGCAAAAACCCGGTCATCTGCATATTCCGGTTGGGTAACAGAAACCCACCGCTCTATGAGAGAGGACTCTCAGGCACAAATGTTGGCCGGGTTTACGAAAATGTAGGCCGGAAGAAAGGTTCCGATGGTAACCGATGTCACGATCACCATCTTAGACTAGTACAGAGGCCTGACGTGGTTGACGTGAGAGAGGAGATTCCGGGATACACCTTCTGTGAAAGATAAATTTGAATTTGAGCTAGAGATTAGAGTTGTTCTGTTGATGGAGGAGGCAGAGCATTGTAGATTTGATAGGTAAAGTACCGGTAGGTGAGTGGTAGTGATGTCGGAAACGTTCCGTATAAATTGGCAGTCGTCGCCCTCCCCTCCCCCATGGTATGATTTTATATCTAGTGATTCTCTATCATAGTCGGTTTCCCGTTTGGTGCTTTCTTTCTTTGTCCCGAGAGCAGAAAAATAGGTCCTTTATTTTATCCACGTATTATCAATATCTCTTAACCCAACGATGACTCCAACCCCGACCCTCCGGCCATTTCACGTCCTCGACGATACCAGGAAGGATGACAGGACATTGCCAGCCTTCATGGTGAGCACCACAAGAGGATTTCTCCCCAGGGACGTGAGTACCTCCTCCTGCCCTATCTATCTGTACCCACCCTAACACGACCAACTCAGGAACCAATCGCCGAACTCCCCGCCGAATTCGCCGCGCTGGATACCCTCCTCCACCGCTGCCCGATAACGACCGCCACGGGTGAGCCCGGCCTCCTGGCCGAAGGCCGCCTGGGCGAGGTCGTCGAGCAGGAATTCCCTAACCTCATCGAGCATGTAGCCAGGTTCGCAGATGATCAAGTCATGCTAACAGCGCTGTACAGAGATTACAGCTTTCTAGCGAGTTCTTATTTGCTCGAACCGTGCCACCACAATATGCTAAAGAGTGGAAGTTACGGGCTTGGGAGGAGTGAGTTGCCGGAGAATATCAGTATGCCACTAGCGGAGGTTGCAAGATTGTGAGTTCCCCCGAGATATGATATCGTACATGTCCTGTTCTGGGGCGTTCTTGCTAATGAGGTTTAGAACCGGTAAATCCCCCCGAATAGATTTTTTGCGGAGGATTATGTTGGTTAATTGTTAGGTTTCCAACCATTCATGGAGTACGCTGGAAGCTACGCACTCTACAATTACCGCCTTCTGGATCCCGCGCTGGGACTGACGTACGATAACCTCGCGCCTATCCGCGCTTTCGAGAACGGCCTCGATAGGACCTCGTCCGAGGCAGGGTTCGTCCTCACACATGTTGATATGGTGAAGGAGAGTCCTGAACTCGTCGCTGGCGCAGTGAATTCTCTCAAAGGAGCGGAACACTACCTTGCGCACGGCGACAAGCAGTTGTTCAAAGACGGGTTGAAGGAAGTTGTGAACAGCTTGACGAAAATTAACCGTGTTTTGGAAAGTTAGTGCACCTTATTCCGATACATGCACTGGGGATGATAGCCCATGATGCTAATACATACCATAATTTATGCAGGAATGTGGTCCCGTTCCAAACCCGGGGAATACGGCAACTTCCGGACGTATGTCATTCCCCTCCCCACTTCCCGAAACCCTAAAAAGATTTCACCGAAAATCTAACTTAATCGCAACGACTAAAAAGGTTCATTTTCGGAATAACCGGACAATCAATGTTCCCCAACGGCGTGATCTACAAGGGCGTTTCCGACACGCCGTTCACCTTCCGTGGTGAATCCGGAGCTAACGATAGCATGGTTGGCCTCCCCTGGGCCCCTCAAACAGCCAGGATAACTAACCCACTTCTAAGGTCCCACTAAGCGATAACCTCCTCCAAGTTTCCATGCCCGAAACTCCCCTGACGGATATATTGAAAGACTTCCGCAAGTACCGCCCGGGAAACCACATGGAGTTCCTATCATGGGTCAAGTCCTCCGCAGAGCAAGTTGGGATCAAGAAGCTTGCGCTTGAGGATGCGGAGTCCGCTAGTACTTTCCCTCCCACCGCCCCCCACTTCCCACACAATACTGATGGAAAAAAGCACTCTACCTCCACGCCCTGGATCAAGTTCGCAACTTCCGCTGGCGTCACTGGAACTTTACGCGCGAGTACATTATCAAGAAGACCGCTCATCCCACGGCTACTGGGGGGTCGCCGATCATTAGAGTACTTCTTTCTATCTCTCTTCCCCCCTTTCCTTCCTTGTGTCCTGCGCAGCACTAAGACATGTAAGCAGTGGCTACCAAACCAACTCAACGCAGTAATAAACGCCCAGATAGAGGTATTCAGGGTCCTCGAGGACCTCAACCACGCCACGCCCGCGATCGCTGAGGTGCGTGAGAAGGTCATGAAGCAGAAGGCGGACTTGGCGAAAGAGGTGGAGAAATTTTGCGCTGAGAGAGGGGTTTGATGGGATGGATGTGGCTTGTTTTTTTCCTTCTTCCATATTTTGAAGAGAGGGGGAGGTGTATTTCGAATGAACGAATAAATGAAGAATGAATTCCATCAGCTACCAAACTACCGAAAGGAGTGCCCATAGCGCATGGGAAATCACTCGCCAGCTGTCGCCACCGACCCAGTATTCCGTACCTGTAGATCCTCAAATCTCGTCGGGGCTGTACAGTACTCGTACAGCACAGTACGGCAAGTGAAGCCTGTTAACAGCGTTGTGATACGGTACAGTAGATGTAAGCCAAAAAAAAAAAGCCCACCCCTTCGATGGTTGGTTGGCCGCTGGGTTCATGTGTAGCGCCCCCGCGACAGAACAGTCAGCACCGGCGCAGCGAAAAGCGACCGGGAACATAGGAGAGTTCGCTAGCCACGCGAAAAAAAATACAACTATACTCGAGTATGATACCGGATACGCTATTGGATGGCGTTTTAGGGAGTGGTGGCTGGAGGGCTGATGTATTAGTCTGGTACAGTACAGTACAGTAATCGAGAGGATTCGCGTTGAGTTTGGCGAGGGTTCGATTTAATTAATTGACCCTTCCTGATCGGGAGGGGCTTTTGTTTTGACTTGACATACATGTGCGAGTGCAAGTACTACTCGTAGTACTCGTACAGGATTGAGGTGGGGTGGAGATTGGGGGATGTATCGTGTTATGCGATTCGATTGGTAAATGGTGGAGGGCATGGTCGTGTGCTGTGCTGTGCTGTGCTGTGCCGCGGTTGGTAGGACAGGTCTAGGAGTGGTACTGGAGTAGTACCAGTATCTACGCCAAAACCAAGCCCGTTTTATCAGCTGTTTCTGACCCTCGGTGGATATGGGGGTTCCACTTTGGCCCGCAATAAAACTGGAAAACGAGTACGGTAGAGAGTAGTTTTCGACAAGGGGGTTGAATGAAGGCTTGTGGGATTGAGCGACCGCTGATAACCGGAATAAATTGTTTGGTTGGCAGGTAGCTTCTGTGTTATGGCGCCTCCATATACGAGTAGGGTAAAGTCACTTTCAGATCTTACCGCGGCAGAGCTTAATCACAAGTTATCAATTTACACGCTTTACTCTTCCGATAGAGAAATAGTTATGCTTCTCAAAAGTTCTTGCCAGGCTGGTGTCCGGATGTGTCCTGAATGAAATTTTTTGGGGGGTGAAAGTTCAATGGCCAAAGGAACAAGGTTCTTTGTTACACTCTTACACTATACTGTACTTAGCGATACCGTATCTAGATATCTACCCATAGAATATCAGGTTAGCATTCCCACCGACCATCGCCCAATACCGTAGTCCTAAACATTGGCCGTAGAACGCCCGTATGAGCGGGTAGAGTACAGTACCGGTACCCAGTATGGTAGTTCACCCTATTCCCCCTCCCACCTCTCTCCGCACGTATCCAATACCGGTAATTCAATCTCACAATATTCTACCGTTCAGCACCGGCGCCCCCGCGTCATAATACTGGACTCCCCTGCACTCATGAGTCTGCGTCTCACCATCCAGAAAAGTGCTCCCTAACCGGCCCAAGACAACCGAGAGAAACAAATGCAAAAGACCAAGTAGCTTGGCAGTCATGACTCATGACTCAACCAGAGTATTCGCAGGATACGAACGACAGCTCATGCTTGAGGATAGAGATCCCACGGACTGACTCGGGAGTTCAAATATTCTACCCGAGCAGGCACTCCCAACCCGGTGGGGTATACAATATTAACATTTTTGATCGTATCAACCTTGTATCCTCCCGCAAGCTGTGAAGTACAGTATGCGTTATGGGTTGGTGGTCGGTACAGTACACCATCCAGGTTCTAGGTCTTAATTGATTAGAAGAAAGCCTGCTTCTCTGATCGACACGGAGTGACTACTGATCGATTGGCTGTGCAGGTCTGGATACCTTGCCGGTGTTATAAGTTTGCATCCTCCCCGTCACGCCGCGGTTATCGCTCGGCTGCTCAGGATGGTGGGGGATACGGATTTGGATATTTTCACCATATCATATCGCACAAAGATTATGAGTCAAAGATCAGAGTAGAAAACCGATCTCAAACCGTGTTCTACAGTACCCCCCCGTGCCGGCAGGAATACGGGATTAGTCTCCGAGAGTAGTAGGAAAACAGTATATAGCCTCCCCCCTCCCACGTCCACCTCCGCCCGCCTCCTCGCTATCAAATCAGTCCAAACCCAAATTACATTACGAATATTACCAACGCCCACTTCTACTTCTAGGCACTCGATCCTCCTCCCCTTTACGAACAAACTGGGCAAAAAACCCCTACTATCCTCACAGCACAAAACACAATGTCAGAAAAATATACCTCCAGCGCTGCCTCCACCACCTCTACCTCTACGACATCCACTATAAAATCCGCTTTTCAAAAACTCCTCCCGAAGAAGTCCTCGTCGGGGCTGGATTCGAGCGCTGAGGCGGCGGCGTCGGACCCATTGGGACGGCAGACCATAGCGCTAGAGGCGAGGGTTGCGTATCTGGCGCATAAGTCTTGAGGATGGTGGGGAAGGGTGAAGTCGGTTGGTATTTATATTGTGGCGGAGGGATTGCTTTTGGCGTCGGCTGGGTTTCTTGCTTTCTTGTCTAGGGAGGGGATATATTACAAGTGGTGAATGGGTATGAATGAACGGATAGATGGAAAGATGTGGGGAGCATACATAGCGTGTATGTTATACATGGCGGGGATACCTTTCCCCCATGAGTGATTGACGTTACCCTACGGCGCCCGGTTGTGGTACCGGTGCTCCTGTGAAAGAAATGTTCAAGAGAAACGGCTCAAATAAACCATCATTAAAGCCAATCCTCCACGTGAAAGGGGAAAAGTTCACATCTTCGACAACACGATACGAGTATGGCTGGACACAGCAGTAACTTCGAAACCTTTACCTCAACTCTATCCGTTCCGTCAACTCTCACACAAGCACCTTACACTGCAGCCCCCCGAAAATCTCTATCAAGCCCCCACCAAAAACCCAATCCCACAAACCCCCGTTAAACCAAATAAATCACCACCACCAAACGGCAATCCAAACGCCGCTCCATCATACCCCTCCATTCACTCGCCCACTGCTGCCAAGCCCAACACCCCACTACACTACCCAACCCAGCAGTTCTGTGGAGCGCGGCCCTAGCTCGTGATCCCTGGCTGGGACATGGGCAGTAGCGAAATGTATGGTCAGTGAGATGGGCGGAGGCCATCCTCCTTTTAGGATACGATATGTACACTAGTGATAAGCAAGTCCTGTCCAACAGGTTAATATACACCCCCCCCTATATATATAGACTAGTCCGCCAATCAGTCAAGTTGAGTAATCCCGTTTCAAACCTGAGCAGTGGGCATCGATAGCTTTGGAAGTGGTGCCGCGGTGTGGTACCGGTATTACAAACCTCCCCCCGTTCGGATACCCCCCCGTTCCGACCACCGCCTGTAGTATCTCTGCACCACAAGAAAGAAAGAAAAAAAAGAGAGATTACGGAACATCGTGAATCTCGATATCCCAGCGTATCCCCTTCCTTCCTTCCTTCCACCGTATCACGCACCGTACTCCCGTCAAGCCGCATACCCACACGCACATACATACAAAGCCCATCCGCATGACTTGATCCGACTTGAATCGGCCCACACAAAAACCACCCCACACAACCTTTATCATCCTTTCCATCTTTCAAAAACAGCGAGCGATAAAGAGGAAAAGGAAAAAAAAAAAGTCAAGGTGGCAGTAATGTTCAGCGAATGATTTGTCATGACGGCAGCGGGGGCGGCCCCCGGACGGGAGTATCATAAGCCGCGTTCACGAGTGGGAATTGTCCGCTCATCACAGGTTTAGATGCAAGTGTTGAGAGTTCTTGCCAGGGGCGCGCATACGATGCGTGTGAAACGGGAATGGGGTGCGATTTGTGACGGAAGATCACGGGTTTTTTCACTGATCGTATCGGGCAACGGTTCATCATTTCTTGAAAGGAAGACTTCATTGACCGCCGGACCGAGACCCATCCCCGCCCATCCCAAAACAATAAAACAAACCGAGTAACCGACATTAAAAA
>QLOI01001693.1:0-15637 GCA_003313605.1 Tuber umbilicatum | reverse complement strand
AAAAAAAAAAAATGCGTAATAACAAACTCGAGTGATAATACATGACCGCTTCTTACTTCGTTTTGATAGCACGTGGGGATGGGGGTGACGGTGAAAAAGGTCAAGTAAATTTTTCATTATCCTCTATCAGCGACAATCCGCGTAAACCCCAAAGCAAATAAACAGCGTAGAGGGAAGGAAATGAAGAGAGGAGTATGATAAAACATGATAGGGGGAAACAAGGGAAAGAAGGAAAAATAAGACCACCGTGCTAACCCCGGAACCCTTGGACAAATGAGATGAGCAGAAAAGGCAAAGATAAGGAAAAGTAGAGAAGAGTAGAAAGCTAGCACAAGCGGAAAGCGAGAACAAGCTCAGCAAGTGAAAAGTAATATTACACCCCACTCCGCACTTGAACACGAACCAACGGACCAACAAAATCACCTATCCGCACCAACATACGCCGTCGCACACTCCTTACCCATAAACCCAGAAGAACCGCCCCTGATACCCCCCATGCCATTTCCATCTCTTGCCATATCGGCCAGCACCAAGCATCGATATTTGGACGCAACATCCGGCCAAACTTCCTTGATCCGGTCAAAGACTCCGAGTATCAACTCAATCTTTGCGCGAACGCCCTTGTCCCGACCGGTTTCCAGCCAGCGCACGGCAAGGATACGAGCAGAGAGGAAGAGTGATGGGGTGATGAAGGGATTTTGCAAGACGTCAATGACGACTAGAGACCCTGTTGGTGCACACGGCGGCGGGCTGTTGATGTGCGTTCTCAAGATGGAGAGGATATTGTTCACCGCTGTGACGCAGCGGGTGAAGGCTGGTTCGGCGGGTGGGAGGTCATGGATTGAGGAGCCTGGTGATTGGCCTTGGTGTTGATGGAGTGGACCGTCGGAGGAGGATGATAGAGGTGAAGTTGGTACTGGGACGGTTGGGTGGTAGAGGAGGATTGTGCAGACGTGGAGGAGAATTTGAAGCTGAGTAACGTGAGTCACTTCGGAGGGGCTGAGTTCTACGATGCTGCGATACTTCCTCGGGAGGGAAAGTCGGAAGCGTGCGAGAGTTGTTTCGAGGGATTCAAATTCTGTATTATCGGTCGGAGCAATGGGACTGTTGTGATACGAAACAATACGACCAATGAGAACCGCAAGCTTGCAAAGATAGTGAAAAGGCCCTCTCGGCGGAGAAGAGGCGCTCGTAGGGCCAATCAGGTCAACCAAATTGTGCGCAAATGGTTCCACAACGATATGTGACATTTTCTAGAAT
The DNA here is from genome assembly GCA_003313605.1 of Tuber umbilicatum. NCBI lineage: Eukaryota > Fungi > Ascomycota > Pezizomycetes > Pezizales > Tuberaceae > Tuber > Tuber umbilicatum. The sequence continues at coordinate 14,377 of QLOI01001693.1, read as the reverse complement.
CTTCGAGTTAGTATAATGAGTACCACCAACCACACCCGCAAAAATAACATACCTCAATCTCCCCACTCTGAAATACATCTTCATCGACAGGGAAATTCACACAAAAGTCACGGTCATTGATAGCCAGAGGCCAACCACACGAGCAAGAACAAAAGCTATCCAAAACATATAGTCCCCAAGCTGCCCTCCTCCTCTCCTCAAGATCTTGTTCCGATTTTGGATGTGGTAGGAAGCCCTGAAACCTTCCCCTTCGCGGGGAATCAATTTGATGCAAACCAAGTGGGTTTGACATGCGATAACCTTTGCCAAGGAATATCCACAACTCAGACAGTTCGGCTGTAACAAAACAGTACATGCAGATGTAGATCGAAGCTTGAACATTATTAAGAGAATAATTGCCGCGGGTAACTGCAGCATCGAAGCCGCGCTTAGCGGCCGCATGCCAACGAGCTGATCTATCCTGCACAGCTTGTGCAGGATGGATCAGGGAAGCCAATGCCAAAACTGCAAACACCAGGGGCAACGGTTTGGATAAGCTACCGCCCGGTTGGATATCGGCGAGAATTTGTTTTCGGTAAAGACATGGAATGATTGGGTGAATCTGGTCGAAGAACAATTCAAACAACTCCACGATAGTATCGTGTGACGGTAATTCCTCAAGTACACCTCCCGTATCATTGTTGACCAATGTAACCGCACTATTAGTGCTCTCAGGGGTCTCCATAGCTTGAGGTGAGAGACTTTTATTCTTTTTAGGCCTATCATCCCAAACACCAACTCCAGCCGGCGAACCTGCCCAGGGCATGACGTTGATAGCATCTAGCCCCACAAACGGAGAAGCTTGTAAGAATTGGCACGCAAAAATACTTGCCTCATAGTTTGAGGCGGTACTGTCATAAGGCCTCTTGGAATTATTTTTGCTCGAGTCACAAGATTGGGTAATTTCATGGCGCAGACCGGAATTCCCATTAACCACGGGGGACTGCGATGTAGACTCGAGGTTGATCGGAGTGAAGGTATTGTGGTTCGAAACTGCAACACCCGAGCCGATTGTGGAAGTGACCACGGTATTGGCGGGCACATGTTCGGAGCGATCAGCACGCGGGGGAGGAGCCCCGATCTGGAGCGCCTGAGAATCTTCGTTCGTCGCACTTGGGGTCCATTGCTGTAAAGGCTGGCTGGCTTCTAAGGAGCCAAAAATTAGCACATAAAAATATCATCTATCACATATACGCACCCCCGATTATATTGCAGCACGAGCACAAGCTCAGTCGCAACCGAAACGTTCCAAGGCCACCGGAATAGGAAACTTACTTTGAGTCTGATGAGATGCCGAAGATGACGACGAATGGATCTTTGTCACGGCAGCGGGACTATTCTGCGAGTACTGACACTTTCTCTCCAGGCGCTCACAAGCACCGCAAGTCGGTTTCCCACCCTACGCACAACAAACAGTCAGCATTCCCAAGTTCCTTTTCCAACAAAGAATATTCATCGCTTGTTCCCATTCTTATTCCTCAATTTAGAAGAGGGGGGGGAAATAAAATCCCCCCTACCGCTAACCGATAGGAACACGATTCAAAACGAGACAAGGTTAAGAGGGAGGGGAACTAACATCGCATTTCCTCTTGCGCGAGCGACAAGACAAACACGCTTGATTCCTCTCCAAGACCTTTTTTGTTGGAGGAGTTGAGACGGACGCGTGAGCGGCAGGCGCTGAAAAAGTAGAATTAGAAGGAGGAGAGGAAGAGTTGTGGTTATTCGCCGCGTTACCATTTCCATGATTGTTGGCGTTGCGATTCCCGTCGGAGAGGGGACGTTTTGCGGGGATAGAAGATGGAGGCGAAGATACACTGATTGCAGGAGCGGGGGGAGGCGACCCAGGGCTGCCCGCCATAGTGATACGCCTCAACCGAAAAGTGTACGGTATTGAGATGTTATTTCAAAGCGGGAAATGGGTAAAGGGTAAAGTATATTGGAAGAGAGGGAACGATAGTATTGGGGATAGGTAACAGAAACGAGGGAAGAGAGAAGGAGCAGCAGCAACTTGTTGTTGCTGCGGTAGGAAGCTGAGGGTGGGTGCTGGTGGGTGGGCAGTAGCGAAAGGATTACAGCCCGGAGTGGAGTGGTCGAGGGCGACAGCAGGAACCACAGCGTTCAAGCAGCTAAACAGTTACGAGAACGGGGAAGGGTAGTGGAGTGGGAAATTCTGAGTGGTGAAGATGGAGAGATGGAGGGGTGGGAATGGAGGAGGAGAGTGGTGGGAGGGAATATGTAGGATGAGGGTAGGGGAAGGTAGGTTCTGGGATGGGAGGGAGGGGAGTGGAGGGAGTGGAGACTTTTCTTTGGAGGGAGAGCTGCGCACCAGCGACCAGAGCGGGAGAAAAAGGCGGCCTCGGAGCTGGGCAACAACACCACCCAAAAAACAGGTGGGCGATAGGCGACAATAGGGAATTTACAGAAGGGGTGAGCAGAGGTCTATGCGACTGCAAATTCTCGGCAAAGTTAGAAAAAAAATCAGTCGCTGGGGTAAAAGTCTTCTTACTGGGTGGAGAAGGGAGAGGGGAGAGGGGGGGGGGGGATGAGCAGCAGAAGCAGCAGAAGAAGCAGCAGCAGCAGCAAACCCCAGCCAGAGAGAACGGCGCCTTGAGCGAAAGTGAATTTTTGTCGGGCCGGAGTGGTGGAGAGGATTTGGGGGCGTAGGCGACAAGTCAGTATTGCACAGTAACGGGGGTCAAGACTTTCTCCACCCGCACCAAAAATCTATATTTACTACCGTATTGCAAGTAATAGAACTATTCGCGAAAGCATTCCTTTTTAAAGTTTCGCCCTCTCCCAAATCCACTCTTTCAAAGTGTCCCTAAGCCCTTCTCAAGTATTCCTCGCTTTTCCCCACCCCTCCTCGCATATAGGTACGTTTTGGTCACGGCGCCGTACTTTGAGATAGGTGGGCACGGTAGGTAGGTATCATAGGAGGCAGGTAGTGGCAGCATACCTACGATAGCCTGCCGGCCTGGTCGCTTTGCTTCCTTCTTTCACCCTCACGCCCTCGCGCCCTCCCAGCCCACCACCACCGTCGTCACAACCACATCCACCAACCCACCCACCCACCTTTCTTCCCTTCCCCACCACCTCACAGCCATATGATACTCGCACAGTGAAAAAGGTGTGCGGCGGAGCCCAAATCTCACCAATCCCTTCATCCCCATGCCTAACCCAAAACAAGCGACAACCACAACCTCCTCTTCCCTGCCCCCCCCGTTCCCAGCTCCCTCCCCATCCGTAGCATAAGATAGAGATGGGTTTTGAGAACCTTACCAGGTTACATAATCCACCCGCGCCGCCCCGCCGGCCGATCCTTCCGCCGTGATCCCGACACACACATACACACACGCGCGCTTCCTCCCCCTCTTTCTGGCCGAGTGGGTGGGAAAGGACTCAAAATCAAGCAAGCTCCCTGTCCCCACTATTCCCGCCACAAACCAACCAATCACATGCCTCGCTTACCACGCCACACCTACCGCCACTGCAAGGGCGGCCGGACGGACACGCGCCGCGTGCCGTCCCAAACCCGACACACTTTGCGAAGGGAAGGAGGGGAGGGGAGGGGATTAGTGCGTAAGGACGGAGTAAGTTAACCCGGATCACGCGCACGGGATGGGGTTTTGATATCGCTTTGATACTATACAATACACTACGCCCGCCGGGGAGGTTCGAAGGGGCGCAGTGCGAGAATTGGGAAATATGGTAAGGGGGATGGGATTCTGTTATTTTTCCCTGGTTACAAGTACAGTATTCTACCGAATGCGGTCCAGTTGTCATATATCGTCACTCGATCCGGTACCGTATTCCATTTCCTTGTTTCCTAAAAACACGTTCACCCTCCTCAAGAAAGGGTCTGGGGGGGGGAAAGAGCACAATAATTATAGCCCGGAAGAAGAAAAATTTAGGCGCTAGTGGCTAGCTTTGATAGGACAATATCATAGATCCCCCATAATATATTACTCTCTTGGCCGCAGCCGCACCAGGACATCGCCCCATTTTCTCCCCCCTCCCCGGCCCCTGGTCCCCCCGGAACGATGGCGATGGAAAGGGAAAGGAAAAAAGGAAAATGAAAGCTTACGCGGAATGTAACACGGAAGATAAACCGTTGATACTTGTGAACCCCCCCTGAATACGCTCGCCCTATCGTACCATACACTGGTTAGTCTTCGCGATGTTACACCCATCTCCGTTCCGACTGGCTTCGGCAGCGGCTGTGAAATGCTTCCGGGGCCGTTGCTCCCCGTTTCGGAGAACGAAATGGTGATACGGCGTTGCGGCTCGTACCAGTCAACGCCTAGGGTAGCGAGGGAGGGGGAAAGGAATGGAAGGAAAGACAGCCAGGGAAGCATCCTTTCGCCGTGGCCGAGGATAGCTCTATCCCGGTTACTGCCGTATTACTCCGACTAAGATGGAAGAACGATGTGCTAGTATTGAAAGTACGAGCACCGTGTTGCACCCTGCTCGACTGTGTTGCCAAGAGCTCCTCAGAGCCGACAGCAAGGAGCCTCAGAGTGTCAGGTGGTGGCTGTCGTAAGATGCTGGTATTCCATACCCGTGTATAGCAGGCTCCCGGCATAATTTAGAGAGCTATCCGTGGGCTCGGGAGAGGCGGTGGGATAAGTTGAACTTTGGCTCAAATACGGTAGGGTAGCGCCCGATATTTTTACTCATGGTTTGTTTGTTTTGGTGTTCTCTGTGCTATAGAATACGGTGCCAAGTTGGTTGCTAGTACTGTACTCGAGTACAGTACACTCCAGAAACTTTGTTTTGATTTGAGCCTAGGGCAAGTATCGTACAGTACATTACTTCAATGAAGTCGAATAGGTTTTGGGCATTCCTCGTTATTGGTTATCTATGTTATGATGTGCTCGAGTAGTTGCACGCTCGTGCATTGCCCTCTCGCAACATAGCAAGACCACGCTGAACTGGTGAGGAGTCATGTCCACGAGGAAAACATCCCGGTGCAATCGAGGGGGAAAAAGAAAAAAATTAAAGAACACGATGGAGAGGTAGAGAAAGACAGAAATCTAACGTTGGCTGGAAACAAGCAAGGTTTCTCTTGAGTTCGAACTAAAACGCTGAGAACATTCTTGTCTCAGCCTACTAATATTGCCAGCAGGTTGCGCTACCATGAGTGAGGCTTAGGTTCAGCAGGGCTATCTCATAGCGGCAATGTCCAGACGTTTGTGGAGATGACCGCTGTTGCATGTGGGACCACGATTTACCGGCTCAAGGCCGGCCCTCACTGGCCGCGTGGCCACATTTTGCTTGCCGAGGGGGAGGAAATCGCTTTATATTTCAACCGGAGATGGATTCCACGAATCGGTTCTTTCTTCAGAGTTCACGGCAGCGAGAACTACCAGAATCCTTCACAGTAAATGGACTTTTGGAGACCTGAGTGGCATACTAACTCACCGATAACCCCGCACTCCTGGCTACCGCGTTGTAGCTTTCTCTTTGTTCGCCACCACTACCCCAGACTAACCTCACAGCGGACTCGTTTATGAAACAGACAATTTATTCCTAGCAAGCCATACCGGAGGAGAAGCTTTGAGTGAGTTGCCGAGTAACGGGAATCCCCCACCTGAGAAAGGCTTTATGGAAGGAGACCGCGGGACGCCGCCGAAAGGGGCAAGATGAAAGTAACGGGCCAACGTTTGGCAAGGTATTGGCAAGGTGTTCGCTGCTCTCGTAGGCGGGGGGTTATGGTCTGGAATTGAGGGGCAGGGTCGCAAAGCCCATAATCGGGGAAACGGCGAAAAGAAGGAATAGAGTTAGAGGACCATATTTAACCATCTAGGTGCTTCCCAAATGAAATCCGCGAAATCTATGAACTCTTAGGTACGATGCCTAAGGGGAATGTTAGGAACTCTCAACGCTCCCCCAGATACCGGGAGCGCTAATAAACGCCATTGTCCTCGCCTCAGTATTGCTATTCCAGGTCTACTCAGCAGTGAGCAAATACAAGATTTATCAAGCGGCACGGAAATTAGTTTTCTCGACGTGGTTTGCAACAGAGGTACTGTACGGTACATACAGCCCGATAACTTAAGCGCCCTCAACGCAAAAACCATTCAGGTGGGAAAAGTAGTGAGGGCACACTCTTCCGAGCCCCGATGGGATACCGTAGGATTGCTATACCTTTGGGTCGTCTTGACGGTGAGGGGATTCGAGCGTCTGGGTGACCTAAACAATCCCGCATTAGCAACGAGTATACCTGAGGAAGTGGCGGGAGCTACCCCTGGTGGCCATACTGACTATGCCGGTGCGCTTGTGGGCCTGGACATCACAGCTTTTAGGAGGTTCAATCAGACGAGGGGTCTTCGTAGCCTCTAGCAAGTGGTACCGCGCAGTGAAACTGGAATACCGGCTACCAGTCGCAATGGTTGAAGCCGGGAAGCCAGAATAGGGAACAATCGTGATATCTGGCAAGCTATTAAACATGACGACGCCGCGGTAGCGACCACCGCTCGAGATCGCTCCGATCAAGCGGTCAGGTCAACTGCGTCTTCAACCACGGAACTAGCGTCTTCGTAGTTGCCAGCGGAACAAAGTAACTGAGCCGCTCTGTGAGCAGCGGGATAGAATGTTTGGGTAGTAACATGTCACAATACTAGGCCTCAAAACGAATCTGAGGCACTCCCCCAGGCCTTCAATGGGGCCGGAATTGGTTTATGCTTAATGGAGCATGGTGTCAGGGACGGTGGTGCATATGGGTGACCGATGGGAATGATCTCCGGGGAACCAGCAACAGTTCTCGCACAAATTCGGTATGGTTCTACTACATCAACCATTTTGTCTGCCTCCGCGGCCTGCCTGACACTAACTCTTCAGGTATGATAGCCATTTTATCTTGTTCACGCTGGATGGAAAGAGCGCTGATAAGGCGATCGTTTGAGATATATCCAATACAAACTCCGAAAGCTCCCGGCTTGCATATTTGGCCCATGCTTCTGCTGCGGGGTTCCTGGTGCAGTGGGTAGGATTAAACTCACCATCCCGTAGTCTTTCCAATCGCGATAGAACCTGCTCACTTCATCCTAACATACTGCTATAATCCACAACCCCCTTCCTTGTTGGAGATGTCATAAGATATCACTCGTAATTTATGTACGATAGTCTGCTAACTTCCGTAGGTTCGGACCCGCCGGGACCAAATACCGGTACTTGGCCGCCGCCCCACAGAACTGGCGCCGGTTCCGCCCCCGCCGCTTGAGCGCCGCATAATACGATAGTTGCCTGAGAAAGCCAAGCCCGACCAGCACCTCCATCCGCATCCGGCAGAGCCTCCTTCCTCCCGCTTATCTTTCCAGCTACCGTACTCGAGTATTATACATTAGGTTTTAAAACTACCGGCGAACCAGGTTTTCAAGCGAGGCGGTTTTGCACAAGTATTTGGGGTTGGGTGGGGCTGGTAGTTCTTCCGTGCTATGGGTAGCTTGTGGGCAGGGGGTGATTAATGTTGTGCGATGTATCGGGGAGCACAGCGATATGCGGGTGAGATGAGAACTACTCTACTTTAATTATAGTAGTATCGTACAAACCTGTTGGGAGCTGGTAGTTTGTTCTGCGAGGTTCTAGAAGTCTTCCGGGTTTGCCGTTTGGCGTAGGATGAGTGCTGGGCGAAGTTTAACTGGTGCGGGCCGGGATTCGGGAATGGGGCGTGTTGGGTTGCCGGATTTTTGTTGTCGGGGAGTACCGGTAGGTTGTGGGGGTTGTGGGTTGGGAATGCCGGTAGGTATTGACAACTTTTGAGGGATTTTCTGGATAACAGAATGTAAATCGGGGTTTATGTGAGTTTAGATGTCTGCCACGATGCGTGAGCACTGGTAACTCACTACCGGTAAACTAAATGGAGATGTCCAGTTTATACTATCAACATGCGGAAGCTCTGTGTAGGGTGGTTTGGCAAAAGCCGTCGAGATGGGGTAGACATTGCTGACTCATAATCCCCACAATCCAGTCCTCCACGCATGGACAAAAAATACCCCGGGGGGCCTTGACAGGCACTCACTTGCATGCACCTAGCACTTGCAACAATCCCTTGTCCCCTTTCCGCAAAATTGCGCATGTCTTTTTGAATCCGATCGCGCGATGATTACGGCGCCCTGTAACAGCGGGCGGGGGTATAATAGTACCCGTATTCCGTCTGCGTTTGTGATATCACATTTGAAGTCGAGAATATCTATTCATGCATGCACGTATGCATATGGCGATGGGGGCTATATTCAGGTACTGTTATGGCCTTTGGAGTTGAGGCGGACAAGTTAACCTGAATGAATGATTTTCGGCGGACTTTTAGAGGTCCGGTGGGGTGGGGCTGAGAGGAGGGGGTTTGCTTGAAAGCCTTGGTACTGTGCCTGGATCATTGGGGATTGTTTACGTCTTCTGCCCGGGAACGCGGTTGCCCAATGCTATTTCACGTTGACGGTCCTTTGTACTGTACCGGTGGGGGTCTGTCGGCTGCCGTATCCCACGCTCTTGAATAGGTTTTCTGTCGCTAGATGTGTTGATGGTATTGTTCTGCTTTTGCCAAAGCGCTTATTGAAAATATTATGCCGCCGGCCTAACGCTGTTTTGCTCGGGCACCGTGGCTGGGACCGCTTGATCTGGCAGCGTTTTGCTGTTCGGATTTGAGTGTTCAACGCCCATGGGAAGTCCACCCTCTTGCAGAATAACAATGAAACGGCGTAGCGATACCGTTAGCAGAATAGAATAGGACTTGGCCGTTATGGGGTGACCGTGAGAGGATAGTAAATGTATCGATATCGCAAGCTTTGCTCTTCATCTGTTCCGCACTCCCTCTAAGCAAACAAGTGGCAAAGACAGGAGTATTAATAAAACATAATGTTAGTGAAATCTTCCCGAACTTTCCATGGATCGCTACATATCTCTCTTCCTCCGGAAATCTCCTTATTCCTCTGGATACTCCCGTGGGAAACAGAGGAAAGACATGATCATAGAAACTTCTCTGTACGATAGATCCTTACATTTTCCAAAATAAGGAAACAATTCTCATAGCCTCCACGATCTGCCATACCTCACGGCGAGCTTCCCCCGCCAACTCTAGCACGTTTTGCTTACAACGTCGTGGTAATGGAGAAGTTGGCGCGGACGGACCGGATGGTGTATGTTTCAAAGGCTATTGACAAGGCTCGGCCGCCAGGTTTGCACGATCCCACCTGGTCAAGGTGTGCCATATGGTAAAAAAAAATCCGAAACCAGACCTAGAACTAAGGGTCCCGACTTCCGCAGCGCTTTTATGCCTTCATGGGGTATGATCCTGTAGCCGCACTCATTGAGTATAATTTTACCGAGAGTGGTTATGATACAAGATACTGCAAAGGGTTGAAAAGCTAAGGTTGGGATAGGGGTGTGGTATATACTAGTATGTATTATCTGCTGAGAAAGGTATTCCATATTGAGATTCTGGTTTGAGGTTGGAAAGTATCCTATTGTTATGGAAATGTCTGATGTTAGGGTTATGGGAAGGGTGGTATGGTGATAGAAAAATAGGGCAAGTGACTGTTTGGATATGTGTTCACACACACATAAATTTCTTGTACTTAAATAGTTGCGTGGAGAGCACTTCTCTCTCCTCTTCACGCAACCTCCTGTCTTGTAACGACCCTGTTGGATCTTACAGTAGACTTAGTCTTATCCCATGCCGGAGCCCAGAAGGGTTACGGTTAGGCTAGTCAAGTAACTCTACCAAAGGGTTACCATGTGGACTAAGCAAATGGTAATGCTTAGACTGCGAACAAAAAAGGTATACTGGGTAGGTAGGGGAAGTCTACGCTGCAAGTTCGGAAGGTCTCCGGGAGTTCTGGCGAGTTACCCTACCTTAGGGAGTATAGTTACCCTACCTTGACAAAGAGGTTACCCTACTTTTGGATAGGAGTTACCCTAACTTGAGCGTAAAAGGGTACGCGAAGGTTCTGAAAAAGTCATAGGAATGTTTGTTACACAAGATTATATAGGAGGTTTGAATTTGGGCTCAATCGGGTAATCCGTTGTTGAGCTACGAACCGAAGAAAATCTTGCCTTTGGCGAATATTGGAAAATATGAGTCCAACACCCCCCCACTCTGGCCCCGATGTACAGACAATGCGTCATGGGCCAACTGAAGGGAAGTTGCTGGTTTACTAGTTAAAGCCTATGATTGAAGACGGCAGTGTAATACCGTATACATTGTCGCCGTCCTTCCGACCAGAAGCTGTTCGCAGGATATATGAGGGGGCATGGGGCAATCGAATGGTTTCACGAGAAGTTATTCTTGAGTGCATACACCACTGATCCTTATAAGCCTACGGTGGTAGGTATGTAAGGTATACTGGAAGCCCGGGAGGCCTCCGGTTAAGTGGTAGACCTTGGACTCCCATATGCCTCCAAAAGACTGTAAGATGTCTGGAGGTTGTTAGCGAGCTCTAGATCGTAGTAGTCTTATCTTGACTGAGGTGCTTATCATCAGTGGTTGCGGGTAGTACCCGTATAAGCCAATGGCTTAAGTACCTCGTCACGGGAGTCCGTAGACCAAGCTATTGTGTCAGAGACAGTAGAAGACGATAGACTTGTAAAACGTAATGGTACCATTGAGTGGTTGTCTACGAGACTTGCATAGACAGATACGTATGGGACAGTGAGTTCGATATTAAACTAGCTTATCAGTAACCTGTTAGTTCGTCACTAACAGGACAACGATGTGAAGAGTTTTCTCCTGCAGTTGAATGCATGTATCAGGATACTGCATGAACACTTCACGTCAGATAATGAACTAGCAGAGCCAGCTGATATTCGGTAGAATGTTAGTCTGAGGCCCAGAGAAGATGGGCATGCTCACGATAGTGGTGAACTTAGGAGTGATGGAGAGGGGCTGGCAATATAATTCTACTTAAGTATATGCGAGACCTCTTCTCCGAAGACAATCAACTATCCTCTCGAGAACTTATTTGAGTAAAGCTGCGGCTTAACGGTATTAAGTTTCACCGTTAAGGTTTTCTCTCTTACATATTTGTTCTTCAATTGCGTACGAAGAAAGCTTCATTACGGCAGCATCCTAGAGATCCATCTTCCCACAGGGAGCCCCCATTACATGTCTTTCTACCATCAAGTCAAGTTTCTTTTCTTCCAGTCTTCTTTTTATTTACCTCGCAGTTCTTGGTCGCGTACCTTGGGCTACTCCTAGTCTCACATGCTTCCATTACACCTATCTTGTTAACCAGTTGCCTGAAGAAGCTGAAAAGAGTAAAAGTAAAAAAGAATAGTTAGCTGGATAAATAGATATAATAGAATTTTTTTGTACAGGTCCTAGTAGTGGAATATGCTGCTAGTATATTCCTAGGGTATTGTATGATTTGAGTATCTGGTAGCTTGTTTAGCTAATGGTTATGATAAATGATTTTGTAGTAATATAATACTAGTAGGATTGTTATTTCTATTATACTAGTATTTTAAATTTGAGTTGTACAAATTCCTTGATTAATTGTAAAGCATTTAATCTTGATTACAAAAGCCTGTAGTACCTTACAATTACAAGGTAAACTTTTTCCAATATATTATAAATAAGATTGTAAAAATAAGGAAGTTTAATATTTTTTTTAATTAAAGTTTTGATGAACTTGAATAGACTTGAACTATCTGGTATTTTAGGTTCAACTCCATTTAAGAAAAGTATTTCCTTGAGAAAAGAATAATAATGAATATGTTATAAAAGTAGAAAATATTAGTAAGTAAGGATAGAGGGATAACTAAAATATTAGATGGAATTAAAACTAGTAGTTACTTCTTAACTCTTACTACTATTCTACTTATAAACTTTCTTTAAGTATGTATATTAAGGACATGTAGTAGATGACTTTCTGTAAACCCTCTTACTTTATATTAATTAGTAATAAGTGAATGATTATAATTTGTATATGTTTCTAATAGATATTTTGATAAATTAATATCTATAGTTATACTTGTAAGATTTTAACAACACGACTTGTATACTACTTTCCCCTCTAGTAGCTGTAATACTATCTCTTATTATCTGTTCTGTGAAAACAGAATATTCTACTATAATAGCAAAAGAGGTAAGAACTATTCACTAAATTCTTAACCTTTTTATACCTCAAAAATAATGGTTCTGCAAAGTGGAAGGTATAGTATTATACTAGTATAGAGTAGTATGATGTTTAATTTTTCTTTTTTCAGAGATTTTATTAGAAGTACAGTTCTATTTAAAAGTTACTTATTTTAATAATTTATAATGGAAAGTTCAAAGATTTAGTGACAACATTCCAGCTAGGCATGTTTCTTATTGTTAGTGCAATATTTATTTCCTACCTATATTGTTTTAATTTTAATCCAAGAGATGGAATAGTACTAGTATGTAGGATTTTAAACTTAAAGAAGGAAAAGGAGAGAATAGGTAGTACTAGTACTAATTTAGTGAGACTATATAGCTTTCCTTAAGCATAACTGGATAGGTGCAAGATACTTTATAATATTAAGTCTCAGTTTTTGTAACATCTTTGATATCAATAATTATAGTGGAGAGCCTATTCTATTAAAATATATATTTTGTAAATGGTGCTACTATTTATTGTATCTCCTACAAGGTAAATGGACAATATGTTTATAATCATCATAATAGAAAACAAAAACCACATCCTGCATATGCATTAAGTTCAAACTTTGTTAGTAGAATAGTGTCCTTCTACAGAGAAGGGATGCTCAGCAAGGAAGGCAGACAAAATTAGTAATAGGCTTATTGTCAGTAGGGTCCAAGTTACTAGTTAGTGTATTTATCCCCATGTCTGATCATCCTAATATGAAAACCATCCTACTATCGTACTCATCACCCATGTCTCATCATCTGTTGCTCAGATTTCTTTATTACTGGAGAAGTCATAATCAGTATCAAGAATTAAGACCCAGAACCCAACATCTGCATTATCCTCCGCAGTTCTTGTATGTCCGACAATCCCGCTACCCACTGGGGCTGAATGGAGTTCGTCATTACCCTCCTCTCCTCAGGCTCCTCGTGCCGGTTCAGCATCCACCGACCTTCCACCATTTCCAATACGTGGAATAGTACACATGCCCTAATTTCTGTTCTTCTTAGCTTCATACCTTATTCCGACCCCCTAGCGCTAGGTCCAATTATTTGAGATTCTGCGGGAGTGATATGAGTCATAGGATGGGAAATCGTCATATCTTAACGTGAGTACAACTGTGTCGAGAGCCCGCAGGTGAGGAATAGTTTGATATCATTCAGCTCGATGATGTCAAATGTGGTAATAGGGGGTGGAAGAGTGCTTGCATGGGGCAGGGCAGTGTGCTAGAGGCCTGGAAGGCGGGAAAGCTCGGATTGTGCTTCACTATAGCTGGATCCAGGTGTTTCCAGGGATGGCTAGTGATATTTCATGATCAACTTCCTGGGATGGTTTACGACTCGGGTTGAGGAAAGGGAGTATTCGGATCGTCGGGTGGCTCCTAGGAATGGGAGATCACCATTTCTTGGTCAAAGGCATCAGAGGCCCAGTACGGGCTCCAACGAAAGTAGGCATCAGTTTTTACAACCAAAGTCTGTCGAAACCTATAATAGCCTTCAGTCTCCATGGCAGATTGAAAAAGAGGAGGAATACTTTGTCGTCCGAACCATCACGATCTATCGCCTGGAATTGATTGGTTTCCGTGAGCTCTATCCCTGTATGAGTGTGGAGGATTCTCTTGCATACCCTCGGCTATTGGACGAAGAAAAATTTAAAAAAGAATTCCCACGGCATGATAGCGAGTATCCCACCACCGACCGACAGACCTCTTCCTTCCTTGCTTCCCTCCTCCTCGCTTCTATCATATCATACCAGTCCTCCTACCTCACCTAACCCTGACCCCAACCCCCACCGAATTCCAAAAACCCGGGCACAAAATCCGTCCATGGTCAACCTGCCTTACACATGATCATGAATTGATCTTCCCCTCCGCACTTTTCGCCGAAAAGTGTGGAGCCTGTGTGGAGGTGCTTCGCTAATTTGTGGGGGTGTTGTGGGGTACTGTATTTGTGGTCTGGATGCTATGCTTGCCCGTATATTTTTTCAAAATCCTAGTTTTGGACGGGGGGGATGGATTATCGCGGGGGGCACAATCGCAGTATGGTACGAGTATGACCCCGCATGGGAGGTCCAGGGTTTGATTAAAAAAATGAGGATCCCTTTCCACTCGGGAAAAACGGTAGGGAATTAGAGAAGGGTGTCATATGGGATAGTGGTATGATGTGGTATAGTACAGTACTCCATCTTGGAAGTCCGTGCTGGTGATACACTCCCCCGGCGCAATTCTCAACCCC